>OMNW01008451.1:0-12919 GCA_900303245.1 Selene dorsalis
AGTAGTTTCTGTTACGTGCTGTACAGGCCAAAGACTCATGCAATGCATATAACTAAAATGTGTTTATTTTCCAAATTTAAAAGTGCCTATTTAAAAAAAAGAAAAAGAAAAATGTCTTAAGTGTATTTGCTTTAACTGTTGAACAATTGGCTCATAAGTCAAACTCAAAGAACCTCGGTTTTATGTTAAGGAGGAACTGCAACTTATTCACATTTGTTGAGTACTTAAATGTCAGGCCGCTGCAGAATTTACCTTTAATTCCATGCCTCTAAAATAGGAACAAAGTAAGAGCGAACAGAGTTTTTAGAATAAAGATTTTTGACATATTCAGGTGTTCTTGTCTTATTACTCAAGGCTACATTGAATGGGAGTTTAAGGCAACAGCAGGAAGTTAAAGCATTATTTATTAATACATAAAAAAGCATTTACAGCAAATACCTGAACGCATAAAATCAGCACATCGTCAAATATTAAAATCATTCTGGTGATAATTTAAAGTTCATGAAAGAAAAAAAAAGTAAAACGGTGAAACTCACACACTTGACAACTGACATATAGGGAGATACATGATTGCTGTGTGAACTTTGGTGCTGGAGTCAAAGTCTGAAGATCTATCATGTTAAAACCAACCAGTGTTGTGTGTCCTTCATCACAGCTATCAGCATGTGAACAACAGTACGTGTGCAGCAGGTCTGCCCATTTCCGTTCGCTAAATAGAAATAGGTGTAAGTGTATTTCTGTGCGTGTGAGACTGCAAACACACCGTCATGCTGGTGGTGTATCCGACATCACATCTGTCTCATAGGAGAGACTCGGTTCTTACAGTTTTGCCGCTGCGCCTGATGTCTTTCACAGACCTCTCCTCCATCGTCATCCTCACCCTCTCTTTTCCTTCATTGTCTCTGTCCAGCACCGTGTTCTTCTCTCTCTCCTTTTCTTCTTTCAGCCTGTTCTCTGCTTTCTTCTGTTCTTTCTCCTCCCTTTTCTTCATCTCCTTCAGCTTCTTCTTGAGGACAGAGCGGTCACTCTGACTGTACACACCCAGAGCCTGATGATGAACAAAAGCAACTTGTGTAAACAGAGGTTGACATATTCATGTTAATGACTCTATACATACACTTTACATTTTCACTGCAGTTAATTAAATATATTTAGCAAAACAAGTGTTTAAGCCTGATAAAGGGGAGAGAGGCAGTCACACTTGAATTAACTAAAGACATAATAGTGTAGTTTAAAAACATGTTAGAGTAGAAAAGTTTTACTCTAGCTGGTAGTTTAACTACTAAGTGATTGTAGTTAAAGTGTGCATTTTAGAATAAACTTTTCCTGTATGACCTAAGAAAACACATCAGAAATACAGAACTGGTATATTGTAGGTGGGATGAAATACTTCCAACAGAAAGTTCATGAGCGCTCACCTTGAGTTTCTCACTGTCCATGTTGAGCAGCTGTGTCCCGTCAACCCCTCTGGCAGCGAACTCGGCTGTGTATTGATCCATGTTCATGGCAACTAACCACAGGCAGACCTGCGGGTTGTTCCACTCCATGATGGGTCGACTTTTCCACTGATTGTTGTTATTGGTGGGAACTGGGTCATCGTCCAACGTCTTGACAGGACACCAGAGACGGTGGCAGGAGAGGACATGAAAGAGAGAAATCAGAGGAAGATGTAATTAACGAAGAGAGTAGCTTGGGAGGAAGAAAAACTAAGGCAAGCGTGCTCCACAGGAAAAGAAGAAAGGCAAAAGGGAAAGAAAAGGAGGGAAAGGATAGACTCACCTCAGAGGAGGAAAAGGGAGTTTGAGAGTGTCCTGAGATAGAGTGATCAGAGGTATGAGCCACCATGCTGGAGCTGCCCACTGGAGAGCCAGTACTCTGCAACCAAGAGAAACAAACCTGGGCTGCCTGCACACTCCACACTGGTGTATGCTCACTCATGCATGTGTTTATTTTAAAAAGGATTTCTGTCTTTGTGTGAACGTGAATCTCAATAAGAAAGTTGAAAGAAGTGGGGAGGATATCATGCAGAGAAGCCTGAAAGTCCCATTTGCCTGCTCAGCCACCATGGAACCATGTGCACGTGTCTGGCTTCACGTTCAGCTCTTACCTGGTCTTTCCGGCCCGTGGTGGTCAGGTATGGCAAACTGCTGCTGGACACGGACCGAAGCCTCTCCCTGCCCCTCTCCCCCACTTCATCCTGTGCCTCTTCTTTCTCCCTCCCTCTCTCTCCAAACCAGGGGAAAGGCAGGCACGAGGGCATAGATGTGACTGAACCTGACGGAGAAATTCCAGCCGGCTCATCCACCAGGTCACCGTACGACATCCTGGTAGAAAACAATGACTGGATTTTAGTTACCACACTTTGAATTCCTAAAATAAACCCAAATGAGCTCAAAATTCTCAGCTACTCTGTTGCACTCAACTTTTATTTTATACTTTTTTTTCCAAGTTGAGTGGAGAGAAGGTAAACTCAATTCATATTATGGATGATGAAGAAACAAAATGTATTCTAATCTGTGCCATCAGATTAAAAAAAAAACCATGAGATATTTCTGCTTTTAAAATTTCTGGCATTTCCTTAGGATTTCTGTATAACTATAAAATGTGCATAAAAACATGTGATATAAGGAGCTTCAATACTGGAAGGAGGACAGTGTGCAGCAGACACAGATACAATAATTTGAATTATCACTTTTATTTACCTTCCTATCAAATGAGTCAGAATTAATGCTTGTTTTTGTACACAGTAGACACTCATTTAGCTTAGTTTATTTCATTGTACATGTGATGTTCACACCTGTTGCTCATGGACCTTCTGTTGTGTTTTCCACTTCTCCTTTTGCTGAGAGACTTGCGAAGGCCACTAAAAAAAAGGAACAAGCTATAGTCATTAGTCATATAGTCAAGCATCAGGAAAAAAAGCAAGATGGCTGATCAGTGTCATGGTAGCAAATCACCAGCAGGACTTTGTTTTGCCAGAGAAGGCATCCATCAATTACGATGGGTTTTAAACTGGGGTATATTTTACATTATAATCCAAAGTCTTGGGCAGAAGAAAGAGACCCTGCACCTGAAGTCTGGAAATTTCCTTTTGGACTTCCTGGAAGCTGAGGATTTGCATGGCGAGGGTGTGACAGTGTCAGTGATGTAGATGGGAGGGGTGGAGACGGAGCTGGTGGGAGGGTGAGGACTGAGGGTTGAGTAGGAG
Organism: Selene dorsalis; assembly: GCA_900303245.1. Taxonomy (NCBI): domain Eukaryota; kingdom Metazoa; phylum Chordata; class Actinopteri; order Carangiformes; family Carangidae; genus Selene; species Selene dorsalis. The sequence continues at coordinate 3,209 of OMNW01008451.1, forward strand.
CACGTGCTGGACATATCACTTCTGCTGCTCCTTTGAGCCACTGTGGGGGCAGACAGTTGTTGGCTCTGCTCTTGTGTCTGGACTCCATCCTCCTGAAAACAACATCAGAATATGGTGATTTTTAAGTTTCACTGCTTCAAACTGAAAATTTGACGCAGGAAATTCTCAGCTCAATCTCGTACCTGTTTTCTAAAGCTCTCTCGGAGTTTGTCTCGTGAGGGCGGATGGCGCTTGGATTTCTGGGCTAGCTGAGCTCTGGCTATGTGAGCACTTGAGTCTAGACGTCCCGTGTCAGGAACTGGAATATACCAGTCTGGACCTGAGACAAACACAGTCCTTTTTGCTTGGTAAAGAGGCCAGTTGCATCATTTTTCCTCTATGGAGTGACACAACTGAGACCGACACAGCTACATACGTTTACCTGAAGAGGCCAGAGAGTGGTTCTTCCTTTCAGCTGCAGGATCTTTCCTCTCTAGCTGTGCAATCTGAGACAAATGATGTGAAACAGTGACTACAGAGAGATGGCAAGCTCAGAAAAGTAAACCCATACAGGGCTCAGAAGACTCCTCTCACCTGGATTTGCAGCCTTTCAACAGTGTCTCTGTGCTGCTTATCTCTCTCCTCCATTTCTCTCCTCAAATCCACCTCCCTGTTCTCCCTCTCCTCTTCCCTGAAACACATCATTTATAACTTCCAAGTTTCCATAATTTCCAAATCTACTGCAGGAAAGACTCAAATATAATTTTACTACACTTCTGGTAATGGAAGAGTACTATTATTCAGTGTCAGAAATAACAGGATTGGCAGTCTTCATAAATACCTGCTCTGGTATTCTCTGACCAGTCTCTTGGCCTTGCTGTATTTGATCTCCAAGCTCTCTGATTGGCTCTGGGCATCAGCCAGTCGCTGGCTAACAACCCTGCACAGTGTCTGGGCCTCCTGCCAATACCTGATAGATAGAGGGAGGGTCTATTAACACATTTTGAAAAATCACTTTCCATAAATGTTCCTCAGTATGATTATCCTTCTATAGGGTTTTAGCTCCAACCTGGTCTTTAAACCTAGATATGTATGGACTTTCAAATCACGTTAACCACTGCAGAACACACTTGATATACGCTGTAGAAAAATAGTCACAAATGGAGTTGAAACAGACTCCGTAGTATCGTACTTCTCTAGTTTGTCAGCTTTCTCCTCTCCATCCTCAGCTCTCTGCTCCAGCTCAGACCTCTGACTCTCCCAACATGCCTGCTCCTGCTTCCATGCCTTTAACTGGAAAACAGCAAAAATGTTATCTATGTTTTTATGCCACATGTCTTCAATTTATATCATATGCACAAGGAAAAGCAAGGGATTCTAAAAAATGCCTCCTTTGTGGTTACATCACACATAAACTATTCTTAGAGTAAAGAAATCAGTATACTTCTCCAATCTGCTTACTTCAAGGGTGTTGATACAACAAATAGAGTATTCACTGATCTAACGCTGTTGGGTAGAAGAAAGACAGATTTTCGACTGAAAGGCTTTTGCCAACCCAGTTATGTCACAGTGGTGTTTACTTCAAGGCAAAGGCAGAAAAAGCTGGGCTGACGTGGAGAGGTGTTGGAACACGGCCTGTGTCCTAATAACTCCACACCGAGCCATCTTACACACAGATAAAATGGGTCAGACTGTTCCAAATATGGATGCAAAAGGTAGCGTATTAAAGCGAGTACAGTTATTGGTTGTGCGTGTGAGTGAGAAAGAGAGATCTCAATCTCAGCTGAGTGACCTACCTTTTCTCTAGCATGGTGAAGTTGGGTTGTCTTGCTTTGTAGTTTTGACTGAAGCTGCAGAGGAAGAGAGAAGATGGAAAGGAAATAAAGTGAAGAGTTTAGGTATATTGATTTATGCAAAACAATACACACTTTTTCTACTAGTTTTACATCATAAAGACAATACTGACCATTATATTGTTTTTAGAATATAAAATCAGTGTAAATTTAATGGCTTAATGTTTAAAAATCTTATATTTAAAAATACTTTTTTAATGTTGTATTTAAATGGATTTTAATTATCAATGTAAATTACCTGCTGGTATTTGAGGCATAGCTGGTAACTGTCCAGACTGGAAAGAACAGATACATCCTCCTCCTCATCTTCCTCTTCAGCTTCTGAGCCCCTCTCTGAAATGCTGCCATCATCATCATCCTCATCTCTGCTTGCGCTTTCCCTCTTCATATGTAAACACAAGCACACGATGAAGAATGCAACAAAACCATGCAGCAGTTCCAAACAAGTCTGAAAGATTCACACTTCTGCAAGAGAAAACACACCTTTCTGGATGTTTTATCCATTTCCAGACTCTCATTGATCAAGCGTGCCACCTCGCTCTCCACCCCCTCCTTCTCACGGCCAATCAAAAACCTGCAGACAAAGAGACAAATCAGTTACAGCTGTGAGGAATCATCACGGCCCATAATGCAGCTGCACTGGTGTTACTAATAACATTAATAAAGTTAGGACACTGTGACATAAAGACAACAACTAAAAATTCAACTGTTGTTAGTTTTAGTACTTCCACCTGTGTTTTTTCTGCTGTGTTTCCAAAAGGCCTTACACATTTTATTATTAGTTGTTTCAGAAGACATGTCAAAGAATTATAAATTATAATTATTTTTAAATTGCACAGGACCACTTCTGGTCTAAACGTTCTGCTGACTGGCATCCAAATGTTAAATCTTAATTAGTACAGCATCCTTGGCAGACAATGTAAACCATATGGTGTCTGGTTGGCTGAAAAGTATTTTATGTGTGGCTGAACAAGCAGGTCCTCTGGTGTGGTCCTTTAAGAAACTATATCTGGGAGGGACAAATTATATTTATCTCGGTATCACTGTTTAATCTTAAAATAAATTCAATTCTGTTAGAGCATGACTCTGCCTCTGATCAGCTGAGAAGTGCTCATTGAAGCGTTATCTTAAAAGCGACATGACAAAAATGAATTCTGATATCTTCTGTAATCTCTAATGAGCAAGACCATGTACTCAGTTTCTATCCCACGTAGAGGCAATTCAGAGAGTGAGAAATACAAAAACTGTCTGCCTCACACGTAAAGACATTAAAACACTTGTACTCTCAAGAACAATACCATACACATAAACACTAAACTGTAACTTGGCCACTTACTTGACAAGGCCTGATGTATTCTTGAGGACTGTGGCTGCATACAGCTGGGAGACTCCAACCAAACTCAACCCATCCACCTCCACTATCTGGTCATTCACCTGAATCCTGACACACGGACACACACACACACACACACACACGTGCATGTCACTTTTGGAGTCAAGCTGAACCCAGAGTAATGAAAACTGATGCTTAAATGCACCTTCCATCCTTCTGCGTTGCTCCTCCTTCAGTTACTGTCTTGACAAAGATTCCCAGTTTCTCCAGTCCCTGGTCAGCCCCCACACCCATTCCTATGATGCTGATACCCAGACCGTCGTTTCCTGGAGGGAAAACACATCAGACATTCATCCTCAAACTAACAGCTGCTGCAACATAAAGACGCAAAAGATATGTAATGAACACAACTCACAGAAGAAACTTGGCACACAAAATAAAATTAAGATATCTGGTAATTCTGTTTTTTTTATGTATTACATATCAGCCTTATATTATTCTTACACAAACTACAGTGTTTGTTTTGGGTTTAAAGGCCAACAATGAACCAGGAAACACCTGTAGTGACACAACTGATTCAACAGATCATTCTGCACAGGGAGGCAGAAAAAAAAGCATCATTGTGTCAGATATATGACAGTAGCTATAACCAGTCACATGATTTATTGTCTGCCTGATTTCAGATGTGGACCCTCAAACTGGCACCATAAAAGAAAGTGAAGGCAAACAGAGGGAAACACAAACCCTTTTCTATCTCCACCGGAAAGACGTCCATCCTGTCCACCCTCTTCTCCAGCTCATACTCGGCCGAGGCGGACACCGGGTCAATATCCTCATTGTGTCTGTCGTACTCTGCATTAGAATAGGTGTTGTACACCTGACAGGCATCAAGCAGTCAGTATACATAACAAATAGCTGGAATGGCCTCTGCTTACATCAACATTGATGTCAAATGCAGGCTTGTAGACAAAATCTGTGTTACGAACTGATGGCTCAAACACGTGTTCATCACAGAGCAGACTGCGAGGAGAACCATCTGCTGCTATTGACACAACAAGACACTGTTTGTATTGGCAAATCTGTCAGAGAGTGTGTGAGAATCAGAGTGAGAAGACGTGAGCAAACTGTACAAACGATTACAGGATTGGAGAAAAATCTGTGTACACACACAGTACTCCCACTTATCAATTACTGCACTGACCAACTACTTCAGTAATTAGTCATGACGTAAGCCCTGCTGCTGTCATATGCATCCACAGGAATGTTTTCTGCATATATATATGAAGGCAGCTCTGAGCTGAGTGCTGACAGAGTTAAGCATGTGGGATCTTGTCTTTTCTCCTCCCTTTGTGAATAAGAAAAATGGCTTTGGGCTAAAACTTCTCTCATACGGATGTAAGCCACAGCTGAGAGTGACAGCCCCACAAATCTACAATGAGGAGCTAGCCTCTGTGTCTGGCTTTAGAGACAAGTGACCCAGCAGCAGTCAATAAAGTGAATAAAGAACGCTGAAAGCCAGATTGTATGTGTTCTTTCGTAAAGATTTCCTTACCTTGATGGGTGCTGAGGAGAACCTGACCTTTCTCTTTGTCACTTCTGATGCATCCTCATCACACTGATCAGGAACACCAGGAATTTCCTCATATTTGAGTAAAAGCTGATTTTCTACTTGCGGTGACGTTTCACAGTCCTGGTTTGGTGATGCTGAATGTTCATGATGACGCTGGGATTCCTGGTCATATACAAAAGCCTTGTTCTCAATCCCACAGATTACTGCAGATCCTGTCTGGTCCTCTTTGCCTGCTCCTATGTCACCTTTTCCATCACTACCTCCTCTGGGTGCCACGTGCTCGACCTCCTCAATGACATGCTCAGGCGATGTACCTCCTCTCTCCTTTTTCTCTTCCCCCTTAGTTTTCTCCTCCTCTTGACGTCCTCTACATTCTTCCTCGCCATGTTCACCTTTCCTCTTTCCCTCAACTTCCTTGACAACATCCTCCTCTTGCATCATGAGCCTCTCTTTCCTCCCAGCACTTTCTTCCACTCTGGCATCTGTCTTTTTCTCCCCGTCGTCCCCTTTTTCTGTTGACTTCTTCTCAGACTGTGCAGTGAACTTTTTGTTCTGCTCCTCCCTTTCACCCTCCCATTGTTGATTCACCTGCTGATACTTGTCTCCTTCACCTTCCCTGTCATCTTCAGTCTCTCCTTTACATGGTATGCTGGTGGATAACTGCCTCTGGTGTTCCTCAGAGGGAGTGACCTTGCTACTTCCACCTTCTCTCAGCTCCACTCTGTTTTCCATCTTGCAAGTTCCTGGTGTTGTTTCTGCGCTTGATTCGAAAACATCATCCACTAGGGCCTCTACACTATCTACATTTTTACTGACAGACCTTTCCTCCTCATTAGTAATCCATTTTGTCATCTCTTTTTGCTCCTTTTCCTCCTCATTCTCATCACTTTCTGATGACTCTGTCTTTACATCAACAAGTTCTGCTCTCACTGGCTCCTCAGGGGTCAAGCTGAGGTCAGCATTAGCACCGTCTCTTCCTCCCTCTGCCTGTGTTTCTGTGGTGTGACCATGCTTGTCATGACTGGAGGGAGATTTATTGGATGCTTCACCGTGGCCACCAGATACAGGAGACTCAGGGTGCCTTGTCAGTGACCCTGGTGCAGGCTTTGGCGAGGAAATATCTATGAGAGGTGGGTTTATGGATTTGTCTTTATCTAAGCCATCCTCCTCTGTATGCTTTCCTTTCCTACTTTCCTCTTCCTCTCTTTCCTCCTGGTTATCTTCATCTCTCCCATCATCTCCTTCTACTTTCTCATCTGCCATCCCCTTGCTTCCCCTGCCAGTCATAGGTTTTGAAACCCCCCCAACCTCCATCACCTTGGTTTCAAACAACCTGCGGGTTACAGAGAACTTCTGAGCCAGAGCAGCTCTGTCAATATCCCTTATCTCATCTGATCTAGACGGTTTATCTTGCAGAGAGGATTCAGGAGTAGAAATGGAGGCCACAGTAATCAGAGCAGATGAGGAACTCACAACTGAATGCCTGGATCCAGAGAAAGGTGAAGTCTGGGGCTGCAGGCTCGGATTTGGGGGAGAAACAACGGGAGTGACACCAGAAGTTGGCACTGGACCACCATCTTGTTTCAGCTGTTGGCTGTCCATTTGGAGGAAGATGTTGTCTCTGATCTTGGTCCCCCTTGTGCTGTGAACCCTCCCTCTGCTGCTGGTGCTGCTTCTGGTGCTGGTGCGGGACATCATTGGATCTGACCGGCTGGATGGCAGCCTGCTTGGATGCACAGCAGAGCGCTGGGTGGCGGCAACAGCAGCTTTGGTCCCTTGTTGTAAACTGGTCCCAGCATCAAATGAACACTTAATGGCATGGAAGTCAGACTTATAGGTTATCCTGTGTGGAGAGGCACTTCGGCCTTTGCTGTCTGTCCTCATCATTTGACAGTGGAGGTTCTCTGGAGTGAGAAGAAAACAGTGAAGAAAGCTTTTCACAGCTAATGAAAGCACCTAGGCAAGTGTTGAGCAGGTAGATAATGTTTGAGGACTTGCTGGTACAGTGGGGTGGTAACAATAAGGCAAACACTGTGCTGGATAGTAGGGCTGGTGTTTTAAGAGGTTACTGCATTTGTTGGATGACAGCAGGTGACAAAGGCCTGCTCTTGGTCTGTAAACTTCATGGTCTTCAGGCAGCCTCTGATATTTAATCACAGTCACTATGTCAAACGTCTCCTGGAAATGCAATTTGAGAAAAGGCAGAATTTACACACTTTTATGGGGGTGAAATTGCATTCACCTTGGGTATAGTACAAATCACAGCCAGGACAAATGATCAAACAGCAAACTACTTTGAGGTATAAACGCTGTCATTTAAACCAATCATTTGCAGATAAATGCTCATACTTACTGAAAAAGTGGAAGATCAGCTCCACAACAATTAGAAACGCTGCCTGAATACGTCTTGTTAACCGAGCTACACAGGTATTTATGATTAACTTGTTTGAAACAGCAGTAATGAAGTCATCTGGGCGCTGCTTTCACTTGGCATCGGAAAAATGAAGAACGCATGGCTGTAATAATATATATCTAGGTAAACTCAATACTTTTAAAATTAAGTAGGCCTAACAGTCATTGTGACTTGTCTTATTTGAATATACAAGTTTGTATTTCAAACGAAAAAAAAGCAAAAAAAAAAAAGCAAATATGCTTTGGGAGTATTATTGTTGAACGTGCTGTGCTAATTAAGATAACTGAACCACAGTTTGATAGCTTGTGTGTTCTGTCTTTTCTTCACTGTAATATACATAGATGGAGACAGTATGTAAGCTAAACCACTAAAAAACGACTTTTGGGACAATAACTTTGTGGCTAATGCTGCAGCTAAAACAAGCAAAAATAGAGTGAAGCACGAGTTTACGACAGCATGTGAAGGCAACAAATCTCATCAAACTAGCTGGAGTGCGCGCGCAGTTTAAAGGTTGTCAACGGTCCGAGTGCCAAACAAACGAAAAACTACACCGTAAAACTCAACAAGTAAACGGTAATTGTAGCTATGTCGCATTTCTCTAACAGCAGTCCGACAGGTTCGTCTTACCGTAGCTGTGTTGTATATTTGAAGTCAGCCGGTGCTGACGGCTCCCTCGCTGTGATAAATACGGACAGATGGCGACTCATGTCTCTAAATACTGTAACTGGATTATCCCGAGGTAATCCTGTGTAAACTACTCCAGTTAATGTGAAACACTGACGGTGAGCGGTACCAACACTGGGACGAGTTAGCCTACATTTGAAGGGCCAGTTGTTACACCTGTGCCCACAGGAGGAAGTCTTAATATTTAAATTACTCGTTATTTCAGCCTGTTAGAGTCCAGTTGTATCATTGTTTTACATGAGAATTCGGAATATGAGTGGATGCTACTGCCAGTGATGCTATCGATCACAACAAATACTGGCTAGTTATTACTATGTGTATTCATTATGGCCAGGAATTGACATTTTAGCACCATAAACTGTTCATATTATCTGTTTGTATCTTACACTACTATCAAACATGCAGGTCACTGTTACATCCACTTACCTTTAACTGTCTTTCAGCATCTCTGCCAACATTGCCATCTGCTGTGAAAAGCGATGTCTCAGTGACAGAGGCTCTCCTGGAGTCAGAGGTAAGCTTTGTGTGGATATTCACCTGTGTGCATGTTGCAGGTTAGTGCAGCCAGCCAGATCTCCCACTATCTACCTGTGTAGTTGTGAGGCAAGCAAGAGCAGTGATGCAGCACCTGCTGATGTATGTGTGCCTACCTGTGTGCGTGTGTGTGTGTGTGTGTGTGATGCCAGTGGGTGAGTCAGTGCTGGCTTGTGTGGCAGATGGACGGGACTGGACTGGACTTGACTGGACTGGACTGATCAGAGCTGAGCCGAAGAATGGTTCTGCCTGCTGTGACCTGGATCTGACTGGAGACCATTGTCCCAGGTGGCACTGGGACCTAGTTGATATAAATACTGGCCAATCACAAAAGCCTACTTCTGAATGAGGCTAACCAAGAGAGGGAGGGGAAGTAGGGAAAGTGAATTGAAGTAGAGATGGAAAATGTGAGAATGATGTCAGGGTGGGTGGCAAAGTAAATTTAGGGAGGTAGCCGCTGCAAGAACATGAGCAAGGCAGAGATAGAGACAAAGAATGGAGACAGACATTTAACCTGGATTGGTTGAGACAGTGGAAATATAAAAGATTCAGGGGTGGCGAGAGGTACGGGTGGAAAAAAAAAAGTGTGTGTGTGCTGGTGTGACAAAGTGGGTGAGAGCACCTCATTTGTCCCTTTTATATGTTGCTTATTTGAGTTAACATGCTTGTTTGTTTAGTCATCATTTCACCTTTGTTTATAATTTGCAGATGAAGCCTATCCCGGGTTTGGTTGAGTTTGCAATGTTTATTTAGGTTCAAATCATTTACATTCACAATTCTAGAGCAATAATACACATACAAGTTATGTTAAGTTAAATAAGTTTATTAGTTTAAGTGCATTGTTTATTTTGAACTGTCATACTCACCAGGGGGAGTCCTGAGACAGAGGAGGAGGTGCCTTTTTACTTCCTGCTTCTGTGCTCTGGATGACCTCATCAGGTCATACCACCTTGAGGGGAGAAGTCTTCAGGTGGATGCTTACCTGTTCACAGGGTAATCAGGAATCCTCCCTCTGGGTTTGGTGGAGCCCAGGTGCCTCCCGGTTTAACCTCAGTCTTGAGGGGGAAGGGTTCTCTTCTTTTGTGTGTGAAGGCAGAGAGAGGGCCAAGCCATGTGCACAGCAGAGTGTGCCATGTGTTTCTTTGTGTTGAGTTCAGTTTTCTCAGTTAAGTTATGTTAACTGTTGATTTCATCATTACTTTTTGTAGATAGTTCATTTTGGTTTTGTATCTTTTGGTGACACCCTCTTTTGTGAAAATAAATGCACTTTTTTTTGATACTGGGAACTTGTGTGTCGAGTCTGCCTCCTACAAATCCTTCACTCTGGCTACAACTACCACATACT
>OMNW01008458.1:9752-25148 GCA_900303245.1 Selene dorsalis
CCCCCCTTTACAAAAATTGCATAATGTGCTTTTGATGTCATGATTGTAGCCTTGCCCATGGCTCTAACACTGACACTGATACGGTGCTGTATGTTATTTTTAAACCTTTGCAATGCAAATGTCAATGAAGTTTTCCATGACCCCTTTTTCATCTGCTGAAATGTTGTCTTTGACCTTTAAATTTCAGAAGTTAGGATCATTCAATAAAGATTGACCACAGTCAGGGTACAAGACACACAAAAAAACAAACCACTGCAATCACCCCTACTGACAGTAAACTTTTATCACATGTAAAAGCATATCTTTTTAATAGTTTGTCAAGAGAAAAAGAAAAAAAAAAAAAAGACCACAGTTTGCAACAGTTCTTTATCAGATTTTACAGGTTCTGAAGTTCAGTTTCCGTAATGGTTTTTCATTTAATTTTCCCACATTGCAGCTTCTCTGAAAAACACTGGCCACAAGTGATGAAGGAAGTAAACAAATGTCTTTTTTTTTTGGCATTCTCCGAAAAGTTCACCTACAGCAGGGCCCTTGATGTAGCCTGCGATATCTGACCGAGTGTAGATGTGGAGCTTAGCTAAATGGTGGAGACTGCACCTCACTTCCTGATGTCTCTCAGGGTCAATAATTTCCTATAGCAGCTCCCATGAGGCTTTGCTTCCTCCGCTGAAGGTCACATTAAGGCGGGAAAGATGTCACAATTAGAAGGGCATTTAAAGCTGCTCTTTTAAAAAGATTAAAAAGCACTGTTGGCCACATAAAGCAGTCAGGCGACTAAAGGAAATACAGTAATTGCATTAAAACTTCATTCCGCTCTGGCAGGGCTCTGGTATCAGAAAGGTATTGGGTTAAGTCATTTAAGACAGCTGCCCCTGATAGCAAATCATCCATGAAAGCACCAAATTAATATAGAGCTTCATTTTTCGCTGTCTCTCACTTTCTCTCACTTTTGGTCCTCCAAACGTGTGTTTGGGGGGGGAAATTTGAGACTAGCCTAACACAATTTTTCCTCGTGTCTATCAGTGTGTTATTATATCAGGGGCACTTCTCCACAAATGTACAGACCGGGGCAATTTGGAATGAATTGATTCACACTGAGACCGAATCCTATACTTGCTAATGATTTCCTTTTAGCCCCTCCATTGCATTGCACCCCCACACCCAAGTTCTAGTTCCATCATGCCCTCTGAATGTCTTCACTGTTGCAAACAAAATGTGTACACACCTTTTTTTGTGTAGTAGATGACATGAATATATGAGGTGTTACGTGTTCAATTTTTTTTTTTCAGTATATTTTTGGGGCTTTTTGCCCTTAATTGACAGGTTAGTTGAGAGAGACAGGAAATGGGGAGGCAGAGAGTGGGGGGAATGACGTGCAGCAAAGGGCCACCAGAATCGGGATTCAAACCAGGGCCGACTGTAGCCTCTGCATATGGGGCGCCTGCTCAACCCACTGAGCTACACAGCACCCCAAGTGTTTGATTTTTAATAAATAAATAATAAGAGTAAATGTGATTCACAGCTTTTAAATAATATTTTGCAGTACAAACCATGACTTGGTATGATGTATAGTGTTTGGATTAAAACATAAAGTATATAAAGTTGATTTGGGGATCAAGAGCAATCTTAGAAAAGGAAGGAGCTACAGTTACAAACAATCCCCTCGTACCCTATAATGCTCTCATTTCTAAGTAATTGTCAGATAATCAGTGGTTTGAGGTGGCCTAAATTATTAAGACCGAAAACATGAGCCTTGACTCCTCTTTTGTGAGGCATCTGCTCATCTGTTGTGGTTCAAATGTTGTTTCATAATGAAACCAGCTAAAAGAAACTAAAGTAAGACAAACAATGCATTGCTGTTCCAGTACAGAGAGTCTGAATTTCCCACCTGCTAATATCCAAAGACCCCACAGTGTACCTGTAAAACATCCATACGTCTTCTTACTGTATGTAATGTTTAAGCGATATTACTAGTTAAAGCAAAAATATACAACTGGTTACATGGATTTCCTCAGGCATCCAAACACGCGGTTCGAACATAATTGGATTTCATCCTCATTTCTCACCATTCAAGGTATCACAGTTGTAATTTTCAGACAAGTGCAGTGCAAAGACTTGTCCAATTCAAACTCAATAACACTGCCGTAATCTTGTCCTTTCATCAACTTCACTGTCTTTAAGTGTGTTGGTTAATGTTATCTCTTCTCATGATTGAGTTTTCGCCTCTTTTTCAGCTTTACCTGACACTTTATTGGTTATCTGGTTTACAAAGATTATTGCTTCTAACATGGAGCACTTTGGTGCATTAGCAGTCAGAGCTTTACAAGTAGCTCACTCTACGGCTTAATTGTTGTTTCGGCCAAAAACGACCCACCCCTTTCCTGAAAGGAGAGAAATGCACCCAAATTTTATCTTAGTTATTTATGCTGCCAACCCAAATGTACCTTGTACTGCTATCCATCTTACCCCCCTAAAAGCACGATTGTGTGCTACCCAACACTATAACTGGGATGATCCATAAGTCAATAACAAGACAAGACTGAAATCTGTGCAATGTGGTTATAATTGATTGAGGTGTCTGGGTGGAACTTGTGCAAAGCATCTATGTCATCTGCTAAGAAGTGCACTTTTCCTCTCCCTGAAGATCTACCACTACAATTTTAACCAAATGGACATTTACCTCATTAGTTTGCCGCTGAGCTAGCTGCGGTCCTTACTAAGATGTCATACTTATGCCTATTAACATTGACACAATTTTCTTGTCAATATTGTGCTACTGAAATTTTAAGGGAATGTAAACAAGGTGTGCTCATTCAGCATATTCCTCCTCTATTAGGTCATCTCCCTCTCACAGGGCCGACATCACTCTGTTATTTACTGGAATAAATATTGGAGTGTTAGATTTTAGTGTGTTCATTATCTCTGCTTTCTGCCTTTACCACAAGTAGTCTTGTTGGCTCACTTACTTGAACAGAAGAGCGTTTGCCAAGAGCAGGGTGATTTGGTCTTGTTATCAAAGGGATATTTTCTCTGTGTTTTGACTGTATCTTTTGGCCCAGAACATCAGTTGGGGGTTCACCATGCAAATGGTTTAATCTGCTTGTCACAATGAAGGTTACGGGTGACTGACTTTAATAAGCCCTCAGCATATAGCGATCCAGGAAATTCCATACCCCTTGCGTAACCCTTACGTACATCAAGGTCACGGTAGTGTCACGGTGAAATGGTAGATTAGTGTCTAAATGAATTGTGGCAGCATCTCTCGGGATGAATCTGGTACATTTTGATAAAATTCACTGTAGAAGTTTCATTACAGCAAGTACACTTCACTGCAGGATGTCACCGCATGTGTACCTAAATAGAAGAAAAGTGTTATTAAGTTGCTTTTCAGCCTACTTGAGTCAAAGTCCTTTTCATGAGGCATTGGTAAAGAGGTTTGTAACATGATTCTCCACAGTACTGTTTGTTTGTCACAGAAATCCAGCTCTTTACACAGTTTCCCTGCCACACCTACCCCATGGACAAGTTTAAACTGCAATTCTTTTGGATTGAAACACGTTCATAGAGTATGCAATGCATTACCCAAAACGAATTACCACTGGCAGGGCGCTCAATCACTTTGTATCTTTCAACACTAAGAGAAAAGAAGAGTAATCAAAACCTTTCAACCTATTAGAGGGATGACTTTTACAATTGAATCACGGGGACCACAGGTGCGATAATAAGTCATCTAAACCCACCCTCCAGTGTGTTTCCCCCTTTCTCTGTGTTCTTACATATTTATCTATTTTAGGAGGCGCCACTTCATGGCGCCCACTTCAAATTTATGTTTTAATGCCATTTGAGGAAGATTTTTTTTTTTCTCCCTCCAATTCTTGGAAATGCATACTGGGGTGGAAAATTAAGGTGCATCTCGAAGGAAAACATAATAGAATCGATGAACGCAGTGCACTTAAAACTACTGATGTTCTGATGCTATTTAACGTTCTAGTGCATTAACGTTTCAAGTCATTACAACATTCAGGCTGGGTGATTTGATCATGGCAGGTTTTTAACTGGAAGAATTACAGAAGTTTTCAGCCTAGGATTCTCAAGTTATTAGATACAAATGATCACCTCTGCATTAAGTATAGATTTTCTTCCACTGCGCACTTAAGAATGGAAGTTTGTCTTTAAGAGGGTAATAGCAAATTAAGCTCCATACTCCATTTGTCCAGCACTCTTGATGGGCTAATTTTATAACTGCTGATTTGGTCATTCTCCACATTTAGCTGGAAAGTGGTCAGGTGGTCTTTCTCCTCACTCCTGGGTGTGGGGGCTTAGAAGCAAATATCAAATGGAATCCATTTATGTTTTGTTTTTTTTGTTTTTTTTTTCAAGGTTGGATTTATAATGAACCTTTTTCTTAAAGAAGGTCTAGACTATTGTTTGTGGTGTTTAAAAGCATCACTTTCCAGTGCGCCTTATCTCCTCTCTCTCACATTATCTCATTGTGAAGAATTAAATCACATTTGTCTCTTCCCAGATTACCACCGCGGTGAAATTTCTACAGAACCCTAAAGTACGTCAGAGTCCATTGGCCACCAGAAAAGCTTTCCTGAAGAAAAAAGGTGATACTTTAAATTTGCTTTTGCTTTGTGTTGAACGCAGTGCTGAAAACCTAGAAAAAATACATGTATCCAGAGATGAACTAGCTGTGTCTTTTTATTTTATTTTGTTTTATTTTTGTGAGGGAGGTAAGATTAGTCTGTAAAGGTCAAAGGTTATAGGCATAGCTCTTTGCCCTGGGGGAGGGGGTCTAACAGGGGTCGATTGTAACTTCAGAGTGCATGATTCAGTCCCTGTGAATAAATGACACACCAGTTGGGATGCTCCTTTGGGTTCAGGAAAATTAATATTGACAAACTCTCTCTGCATTTTCAATGGAATTATCAATATTGCCTTCCAGCATTTTAACCCTTTTACTTAATTTAACTGTTATCGTAAACTTGAGGCATGACATGCAGGTTTTCAAAGCAGGGACGGTGGAAATGTTTGCTGGCTCTTCAGTTTCTTTGCTATTCAGTGAAATTATTTCTGACACATCGTAGAATATTGTTTGTGCAATAAAACTTGCAAATAGCTTTATTACTCCAAACTCATTTAAGTCGGTTCAATATAATGCGGCAACGGAAATGTGCAGTGTATTTGTTACAGTCGGCCCATGGCTGAGCAGTGACTGTGTGCACAGAGAGTGTGTGGTTTTGCCTCAGATAAACTCTTTGTGGTTGGTATTTCTATTTCAATTCTTCATAAGAACAGTTCAGTGCTTATGGGACTGTACCTCTGCAGTGCTCAGGGACTTTGCCTCCAGCATTAGAGTAGCCAAACAGTGAAAAGTGAGCCTAAAAGCTCCATGACCGGGGAGGGTAACCTGAAACCAAATCCATGGTTGCCGGCTGCTACTATACACATCTCATCTGGCTCTAATGACTCTTGGTATCTTTTGAAATTTCTCTGTCTTTGTGTCTCATTATTGACAACTGAGGCATGTTCACAATCTACTGTTGATTATCTCAAATGTACCAAGGCCTCATCAATACTACATGATGTCACGCTACACCTCATTTTCTTCTTACTTTCTGCTTTGTTGTAAACTCTAAAGCGCTCCGCTATCCAAAATGGTTTGCTCTTACTGCACTTTAAGTCCATGAAATATGGATGACGCTTTAATGCAGATTTATTTTGGAATGTCTCTTCCACTGTACATCTAAACAAGATCCCTTGATTTGCATAAGGGCATTGATCTCAGGGAGAGAGAGGGCAAAGATGAAGGAATATAGACTAATGTAACACTGAACACAAAGTGTACTTGAGTAGCACGGATCTTGTCCATGCTGAAGTTCCTGTGAGTTGTTATAGGAAACTGCTCAACTATAACCTCATACCATATTGAATCAATTAGTTTTGTGTTACTTTGCTTTCACTTCAACAAACTAATTTTAAACTTCCATAAAGTATTTGTTTTACAGTAAAATCTTTTAGGAAAAAGTTGTTCCAAGATAAACATCAAACTCTATAGTTATTATCATTTCAAAAACAAACTAATCAAAGGCAAAAGACGGAAGTGAAAGTCACTTTGTTGGAGTGATAAATTATCTAATTTACAGCTTTATGCAGCATTTCTGATGTCACTGAGGAAGCCGATGTCTCAGTGAGTTAACTTTTATAAGTTTCCCATAGCCGTATTTATGCTGTGGCAGCACACATCAATATGAGTTGTACTTTGTTGTGCTTCGTTTTCATTCGGCGTAAATTATATATAATGTGTATAACACAGTACGCATTACATTACAAGATGCATTTCAGTGTCTGGTCATCTGGTTTAAGTTTCTATGTAAAGAAGAGTTCCGTTTTGACATCACTTGTCCTCTATAAAAGTGATCATACGTTGATTCAGACTCGCAATTGAATACGGTTGTGTTATCTGGTGATTGGTTTCTTCTTTTGCCATAGTAAACATGGTAAATGCTGATTATAACAGTTGGCCAATACTCACATTCCCTGTTTCTGTATCCAGCATGTAATGTCTTCTCAACCTTTTGACCTAGAAACTCAATCAGCCTCCTCCTCCGACCGTCGAGCACAGCAAATGTGTCAGTCTTAATTTCTAATACAGTTTAATGTCATATTTATGTAAATACTTCTGGATTTTACTCTATATTAACAGCCAGAAATGTCAAAGCACACATAAAATGAAACAATACCATCTCCTGGTAGAGTGGAATTTAAATTGGATTCCTCTTGCTGCCAGTACTTACGCTGGACAGCTGATGAAGGGGAAAATAGGGCCCACTTTGATTACATGTTGCAGAATCTTTACACAATAATCTCGCTCGTGCATATTATTCCTCTGCACATTTGTGCCCTAATCTGCGTTGAAGGATGCCTCTCTGGTTACATCTCCTTTTTTTCAAAGAGATCCTAATAGTGTGGTTTATTTCAATATTCATTGGAAAATATAATTTTCTGTTTTCCTTCAACTGTCAATTTCAGGCTATGAATTGGCAATTATGCAGTCCAACAGCTGCCCTTCTTGACTCCTTGTTGAATAAACTGGCTGAAATATTGAAACTTTGTCAATAAGATGTAATATAAATCAAGATTTAAACTCGGAGATGTTTTCTCTTTTTTGCATAGTGGGGGAAATGAAGTGCGTTTAAACTGTCTCACAACCATCTTGAAGCAATTTTGCTTGACTTGTTCCTTGCCAAGATCAAGTAAATTTTATTGTGTTTGAGTGAAATATAATGTGCTACAGTCTCATCTAGTGAATTGTGCCATCTATGTCCTCTACAATTAACAGATGTAACAACTAAAGTGCGTTGGGACCCATTTTGGCACCGCCATTTAGCCCAGACAATTAGCAGTTCCACACATAATTACCAAAAAATTCTAATTCTCGAGACAAAGTCAAGAACATTTTACAGCTTTCAGCATGTCACATTGACTGTGGACCCTAAAATGACATCTCTCAGTCGCTCTCATATCGGCAGACTGAGTGCAGTTTGGGAGAGTTCAGACTACACATACATTGTTGCATTACAGGTAATTTCAGAATATGAAACAGGCGCACTACATTCTCCATCAGTGAGACATAAATGATTGCTTGACTTATTTCTTTTTATGCCATCCTAGTTGTTATTGACTTGTATAAATAATCCTAATAGATTTCACCCTGAGTAGAGGGCCAGTGATCGAGGGTCACAGAGAACACAGGTAGGCTGTTGGTCTATTACCATACCTGGTATGAAGGTAAGGGTAAGGTTCATCATTCCAGATATTAATAGGTTCCTCGTTGTAAGTGGGGTTATGTGACTCACCTCTCGGACAAAGATGACAATGACCAAGGCCTGTATAGAAGGTAAAGGGATTGATGTGGTTATAAATTACTCCACGGCGCCACCTAGCCTAGGCCTTGCCTACTTTGTCATCAGTACAAGGCGATAAAGCAGGGAAATGAGAGCAGAGTCCGATTTTTTTAATACATAAATGAATACTCTATGAGAGTGGTCATTATTTAGGGCATGCCGCTTTCAAGCAGTTGTAAGGAACCAAATGACATGTAGAATCACCTCACCAGCACCACGTGAGAAACAGGTTGAAGTTGCGCTTGACTTCTTAATAACTCATTGACCTCCATCTATTTATGAGCCCTGCCTTGCATTTTTTTTTTCCTAAATATGTTATTCTAAATGTAAGTAATTTTGACTCAAGGGCAACTTCATAACTTCATTCATCATTCAGGCCTTGGAGGACAGCAAAAAAAGCATTCACCTTTTACCACCCAAAATATTTTAGTAAGCAATTTTTATAATTGGCTGTCCGGCCTAGGTCTTGACCCATAAAGTCCAGAAGTGCCAGAATTGGAGAAATGGATTTAATGTAAGAGCCTTGCTGCCTCTTTGCCCTTAAAAAATACCCAGAGAATATGAGCCACTGAAAATAGAGCTGTAAATAACCTGACGAGCAATGGGTTTTCCTTTAAATAAATACCGATCAGGTTTATGTTGAAAGACAATAGAAAACGTAGCCCAGATATGCAGTTTACAGTATTTATAGCTGTAATATCGAGGTGCCAGCACCGTAATTTCATGCCCCAATGAGAATGGCAAGGTCAAAGCAAATGCTTTGGCTGAGCATCTGCTAATACGGTGACTCATAAACAGGCACTGCGTGTATCAGGTGCACCAAATAATACAGTATAATGAAATACAGAATAGCTTTCCATTATTGTTCTTTTTTATGGTGTCGTCATTAGGTGTAATTTATGTCTTAAAAAATTCATCTCCCCACAGGTCGATCTGAAATGGAGGTCCAGGGGTCATTCCACAGGTTTTGGAACCCATAATAAATTTCACAATCCCTTTTTTGTCTTTTCCTTTTATATGTAAAACTCACTTTCACCTTGTTCCCCTTTCTTTTGGATCTAAGGGCCCTTTCATTTGGTGTTGTCTTCCCCTCAACAATAAACAGATCAGAGCCAACAACACAAGTTAGCAAGCTGTAATTTGACTAGAAAACAGCTTTAGGAATTTCCATGTATTTTATTTTAATGTAAGGGTAAAAGAAAAAAAAACCTTTCATTTGCTGCAAACACAACATCAAAGATGTGAAGAGCCATACATACATAAATCTCAATAGTGTCCTAAATGCGTTTTTTTTTCCTTTTCCTTTTTTTTCAAGGTGAAAGGAAAGACCTGAAGTTTGTTTTATTTCTTCTCATTTGGTGAAACTGAGATCCTTGCAAGTCTCACTCAATAGTCTGCCACCACATAGTCTGCTGTGGTCAGATGAATCAGGAGTCCAGGGACACATTATTGCTTATTTGACAGTGGAGTCTGACTGCACAAACTCAGCACATGGTGCTTACCACTTCCTGGCACTCAGGACCTGCTATAGACTACAGGCTGGCCAATATTTGCCTTCAATTATTCAACAATTTTCATGGCCATTTGAAGTCCTCAGAGCATTTAAATAGGTGACGGGAGGGACCTCCCCTTGGCATAAGCTGTGTGATAGGGTATCAAAAGATTTCTTTATGCTTTATGGCTGCTGATGCAGGCGTAGGTTAAAGTGGGGGATCTCTGATCAAGGTTCAACTGGCCTGTTCAGATTTGCCTCACAATTAAACTTCTTAAACAGATATTCAAATGGAGGGAATCATTTGATGAAAAGATTCTGCTTGTAAAATCTCATTCACATTGAGAAGAGGACAAATCTGGACATATTATTAACACTCCACATGGGTGCTGCCATATGTTTCTCATATCAACACCCTAGGTAAGTATCAGAGATCTGGCTTTGCCCACATACTTTTAATAAAGCTAAGAGCCAGCTCTTGAAACACTGCAACCGAACACTTTCCAACTGTCTCTCAAAAGATGCAGGAAGCTTATTCTGAGCTTGCGTAAATTCTACAAATCCTGAGGGAAAGTTCAAGTAAAAAGGCTCTGTTGCAAATGGGATTTTCTATCAATAAGTGAGGGAAATGATTTACAGAAGTAATGAAAAAATTGTATAAGACAAATGCTGTTAAGCTGCAATGAGCAGTATGCAACATTATAAAATGAACTGCACTGATTTTTCATTATAAGGTAAACCAAGCTCATCAATATCTAAGAACAGCAGCATGTACCGAACAGTTTTGATTCTTTGTTTTCGGTTTTCTCCTCACTGTTTCACAGTAAATTGGTGAATGATGTATTTTGTTGTTGTGCATCAAAAGTTTTAATGATTTCCCTTTGTTTAGACTAAGACACTCATTAAAAGATGAGACCCACAGCAATGGCAGCATATGGCGCCTGAAATAAAATCCTTTCTTGCCACAAAAGGAGATGTTCATATTAGATTTTTTTTTCTCCTCCCCTCTGATTCTCCATCAGGGAGCCCTTTGCAATTTAATCATCACTAAAATCATTAAAAAGATCTGAAGATTAAATTATATTGGCATTTGCAAAATTATGTAATACATTTACATTACAATGAAGAAATTAAAATAATGCATTTTCACTGTCTGGGGTGTATGAAATCTCCACATGGGAAATATAACTTGAGAAGTGGACAGACTCTTATTTTCTTTGCCTTTGGTGGCAGTTAATAGGCTAGCAGAGTTTCAGATTTCATTGTGTGAACCTTTCCAGACTATCTTTCTTTGATGGATGTCCCTGAAACAGAAACTCTCAATGGAGAATTCCATTGAGAATCATGAAATGAAAATGCATTTTTTAGAAGAGCGTAGGTAAAATTGAATGACGATTTGACATACTTTCTCTAAATTGTACTTAAAAGATTTGTGAGGGGCTTGGGAAGTATTTAAGTATATATTATGATAGCCAAGGAGCCATTTGGTGTTTCCCATTAACACAGAGTCACTGCACCCCTTCCAAATGTCTTAAAGGTGTGTGTCTTGATTCCAGGCCTGACAGATGAAGAGGTAGAGTTGGCCATCCAGCGCTCTGGCAGCACAGAAGAAGTCCTGCCTCTGAGCCCTGTGGGGCCCCCACATCCTCTTCACGCAGCACAGCTGGCTCCTGCACCTCCCAGTAAGTGCACACCACCTTTTTCCCTTTGGTTCATATACACTATAAATGTATTTCTGTGCAGAATCTCGCCTGAAAAACAAGTTTGTGGTTGAATCTAATTGAAAACTTGGATCCTTGGCCAGTGCAGATTTGCTCTTAGAGCCTTCCCTCTTGTTTTTATTAATATAAACCCACTAAACAGGATTATCCGTAGCTCAACAAATACCAGGATCTTTACAAGGACTACAGGATTGTGCACCATGCAACATTTGCCTTGATTGTGAATTCAGGCCGAGGGAATACAATATTGCACAGCACAAGCTCATGAAGTCTCCCTTGCCATTCTGTTTCAAGGGGTTCCACCCTGGCAAGACCCCACACCGCAACCTGTATCTTTATTACCTCAGGAGGTTATGAGTGCTGTCCACTGATTTACCAATGCAGAATGAAGTCCACGTAATGCTTAACCCATATGACAATGATTCCAGATGTATTCCACCCTCATTTATTACCACACTGTCCTTGACTCCCCCGGCATCTCATGTTTTGTAATGAAAGTGATGTTGATGGGATGGCCATGTAGTTAGGGAGACTCGCGGCTCTCCGTCCATAGTGGGGGGTTTTATATCAAAACGGCTATAAGGGAGCTGCATAATGAGGTGAGAGCGGGGAGTCTTGTATGGGGGGTCATGCCGAAAAGAGGGGGCTACCTCCCTTTGATGTCCTTGTTATGGGGACGGTGCACGGGGACCCGCATCCATCTCTGTCGAAGTAATGGATACTCTGATCTCTATTTCCACGCGGTAGAAGGACAGGAAGGCCTCCACTGAACCCAATAAATTTGAGAGGAGATTGGAAAAACGGGGGATGGAGACCACAGTTCCACAGCTTAAGTGACCAAATAAAAAAAAAGAAGATAGCAGAGTGGAAGTGGTAAAGGGAAAAAGGAGAGACAGGAAGAATGAAGGGTCCTAAAGGGGGGGAAAAGAGCAAGTGAAGACCCCTGGTGATGCAGTGAGGCTCACTCAGGGTCAACCACCCATCCCAAGGACTCCCAGGCCTTTCAGGAGCACAGTATTCTGGGATAGGTGACAGACTATAGCAGTTATAATGTTGATGAAGCCCCAAATTTATGTGGTTACCATATGGATGTTGGAGAATGATTCAAAATTTTCGATGGGAAAGGTTATAGGTTCATCCCTGAATGCTGTGGCAGCGATGAAACCTGCCCTTGAGTAAGACAAGTAAAATAGCATTCACCTTGAAAATATACCATATTGTCCTGTATGACAGTGGGTCTCTCATTTTATTTGCATGTCAAATCACACAAGATCAATCAGGTTTACTTGCATCAAGCCAGTAAACACGTACCACATAACCCATTAGGTGAAATCAGACCTGTAATAGAATATCAATGGTGTACTTTAGTGGCTTAGCCTCTAATAATTTCCTATTCATTTTGGCCCCACCAGAGTAAATAAAAGAAAAACTCATATATTTCCTCCCAACCTGTTTGTTGTTTAGTGACATTTTCAGTTGAATGCCTCTCTTATGTAGGGAATTTCCACTTTGACAGACAGTTGGCCTACCCAGATGACAGCTTGCACAATGACACACTTTCACATTATCTGTCACTCAGCAAGACAGTCAACTTCTAAACACACAAACACACACTCACACACCTTTCTGTTCATTCCACTTGTTTAAAGGGTTATACACATACACTGTTTTTGGCCCCACCCCAAAGTTAAGTTGAGTATAATGGAGTCCTTTCTGGAAGGGCGGGTTAGACTTAACCTTTTATATTGTTCTGATGTTTTGTGTGTTTATGCAGTGAGTTTATAATCGCAAAGAGATGGATCGAATGACATTGTGTTTTTTATTAACCACATTAAAGTGAAAGCAAATCAGTACTTTACCACATGCTTTATCCTCCTCTCCAGGTCCAGCAGGCTACAGATGGAGAGACTATGGTGCCCTCACCATCATTATGGTGGGCATCGCTTTTGGCTTTCACCAGCTTTACAAGGCAAGTTACACCCTATGTCTCCTGACAGTGTTTCCTCACTGACTTTGCTTTCACAGTTAATGTTTCACAAAATTTGCCATATATATTATGCTTTGCATCCTAAGATCTGTCAGTGCCTCCTCTCCCTGATATTACATTTAAATTGGTGGGCTTTGCAAGTACATCAGTTTATGATGAATTATGGTGCTAGAATAGAAGGCGCCTCTGCAGTATGTAACATCACTCTGGTCTTGTTATTAAAGCTACCCTGCTTTACGTCAAAGCATGATCTCATTTGAACCCCCTTCTTTTTAACTTCCCTCCTCCTCTCAGATATGTTTTTAATTCCTCTAAAAAATATAGTTGCTAACACAGCACACAACCATTTTTTTGCCGTCCTACCGTCTAAAAATAATCACCCTGGTTTTTATCGGGCTTAGCAGCCCTTGAACATGAGCTCATGAGGCCCCTTGTCCCCGGTGACATTAATCCCATAGTGGTTGTTAGTAGTAGTCTGAGTGGCATGTGGAAGCCATTACTCTCGTTTTAGAGGAGGACAGGAGCTCTAGCAGTAGCTCTTGGCCTAGATGACAGGCCGTTCTCTGTGTCTGTAAGAAACAGAGAGGGAACGTGTATCATGTACATGCATATGCCTACCTGACCCTGTCAGACATATTGGCTTCTCTTTGGATCCCGTAATGTCCTGTTATTTTGCTCGTCTTTACAGGGCCGTTCATAATGCTACACATGCACTGTCATTCCTCTGTGCCTCTGATCTTTCGCTGATGAAAACACACGCTGTACCAGTCCACTTCATGCAGCAGTGTTTGCCAGCCACCGGTCGCCTGGGAGGTGGGATTCCCTGGCGGGACAGCACAGGTTGCTGTCATGTCACTGGAGCGTAGCGCCAGTCGCACCATATGTCCAGGCTTCTGCCCATACTTTATTTATGTTATGGTGCACCTTGTAAACACCACACTCCCAGCAACCCACTTATTAATTACCACGTGTTGACACTCATTTAATCTTTTTCTCTAAAAAGTGTTTATTACTTGCACTGGTGTGTCTGCCTGTCACCTGAGCTGGAGAGAAAACCTGGCCAGGGCAGCAACAAGCTGCAACTGGCTGCGAGGTATTAAGTGCTCCTTATCAACCTTAAAACTAAGGAAACATTCATTTTACATTTTTGAATGCAGGTTAGTGGGGTTAAATGGACATGATTTTATTTTGTAAGCTTGGCTCCTCATATACTCATTCAGTGAGATGCACACAAGCTGCTCATCTGGATAACACTCTGACTGGATAACACTCATTTGCCTTTCAGACATGCATGTGATTCTGTAGAGTTCTGTTAACTCAGTGTCAGATAAATTATAAACAACATGACATTGATTTTGGTTTGGAGGACCATTTTCAGTGTTAACCAACATGTTTTCCCTGTCGGCTCATTTCTTTGTTTCACTGCTCCTTACTTAGGTTCCTGGCATTTACATTGGTAGAAATGTGTTTTTAGGACTTTAACTAACAGTTCATTTCATTGTAGATTATTTTTTCAGACTTGATTAATTGTTTAGTCCATAAATATTCATTTGGACCTTTTCTTAGAACCTGTGGTTCCATCCTCACCTCAGAGTGTTTTTACTTTTGAGTCTAAACCCAAAGTTTTTTCATTTGTAATGCTCGACATTAATGCTTGAGAAATAACTTAAATGAGTAATTTATTATCAAACTTATTGATTAATTTTCTAATCAACCAATTGTTTAAAAATAGTTGCATTAACATACCTTTATCAGCTGCTTGTACACTGCCAAAGATATGGATGCATTTAATCATGCAGCTTAGACAATTAGGCGTTAGTCCAATAAAACAATGCTTTTGACCCTTCATGGCCAAGTCTAGGTGGCCCTGTCTTTTCCTCATCTTTCTGCCCCTTCCCACCGGAGAGAAGTGTAATTTTGTGCCATGCTTTTAATTGCAGAAATACATCCTTCCCCTCATTATGGGCAGCCGAGAGGACAAGAAGCATCTGCAGAGGATGGAAAGCAACATTGCGGCAATGAGTGGCACGCTGGCACAGACAGGTGAAGATTAATATCTTCATCACTTTCTCCCTCCTTAACATTTTCCCTCATTTATCTGTCGCCAAAATCGGGGGGCCCCGCACGTTTTTAACAAATGACGCCGCTGTCATTTCGCTTTAATTTGAAATTGCTTGTTTACTGTCAGGCTCGGGCTCAATTAATTACGTTTCGCTGAAAAGCTCTTAACCTCGGAATATTAATGAGGAGTTGGGAAATGACAACTTTTCTCCCCCCCCACCCCCT
>OMNW01008460.1:0-18760 GCA_900303245.1 Selene dorsalis
AGCACACTCTCTCTCTCTCTCTCTCTCTCTCTGCCCCCCTCCCTCCCTCCTTTCTTCCCTCCCTCCCTCACTCGTCCTGATATTAATGACACAGCTATCTGAGGCAGCGGCAGTTCCCCTGCGCTCTCTCCCTCCTGCAGGCTGCGCTCACACACACTCACACACACACACACACACACTCTTAAACCAATAGGATACTGGACACTCATTCAGAGACTCTACACCTACAGGAATCTGCAGCTGCACACACACAAACACACACTACTATACACACTTGCACACACTTTAAGTTTATATCAGAAGCATTTGCGGACACTTTCACTTCACATCGACTTATTTCTTCTTTACAAATCTCAAGCAGAAAAATGAGGACAATTGTGCTCTGCATCAGTGCCAGTCTCCTGCTTACAGCCACTGTGGTGCCGCGCACCAGCCGCGCAGCGGACTTCACCGGCAACTCACACCAGAGATGGGATGCTAGAGGAGCTTACACTTCAGGATCTGAATCGAATACCCCCACCTTCTGCCCCGTTAAACTGAGACCCTCGGGCCAGTGTGGGGCAGAGGAGGAGGGGGACTGTCCATACCAGATCACCTTACCTCCTCTCACCATCCAGCTGCCCAAGCAGTTCAGGCTGCTGGAGAAGACAATGAAGGAGTTGCAGAGCCTGAAGGAGGTGGTGAACAAGCTGAAGAGCGGGTGCCAGGAGTGCCGTGGGGCACGAGGCAGTGGAGCTTTTGGGCATCAGCAAGCTGACCAAGGACAGAGGGATGGTGGGGAAGAAATGAGACTGGAACTGACGGGACAGGAGCTGCAAGGTGGGTCCAGCCAAGACGAGCGGGGAGATGGGATGATCCCTGGAGCTACAGTGGACGGTACTGGACTGGGACAAGGTTCTCTTTTTGGAAGAATTACGCCAAGCCCCAACAATATGCAGGAGATGCAGGTGAGAGGCACAGTCTCTCTAAACAGAGACATTTAGCACTTTTGAACTGAGAAATTTAGCATTTTAACAGCGAATGAATATTCTTATAAATACACACAAATGTTTTGTCAGATTTCTGAATTTCTCATGACTGATATCGGAATCATTTAAGTGTATACTTTGTCAGCCTAATCCAAGTTAGGGTAGACAATACTTTGTTTGATGTCATATCTAGAATAAAAAGCAAAAAAAAAAAAAAATCCTTGGAATCAACTATAAAATCCCAATCATCACACAGTGGCCATAATTTAAAGGCCTACACACAAAGTCATATGGTGGTACTGCACCACTTTCTTTATCTCCATCAAAAGCATGTAAATTCACTGTGAGCCAGGATCATTTATCAGCCTTTTGAAGACCAATCTAAACAAACTAAACTAAAATGTGCTTTATAAACATTCCACATATAAAGTCATTTAAATATGCCCCATCAAATGTACCCAGCTGGAATGTAAACTGACCAAATGTTAACAGACCTGTAAAGTCCTACCTGGCAGGAATCCACCAGGGAAAATTCCTGGTACTGTAAACAGGGTGGGGAGTCAGCCTTAGACACCGGCCAAATGGCAGTAAATTTTGCTCTGTCTGGTAAGCTTGTTGACTCTCACAGCCACTCTGGCAGACGGCCAACCATCACGCAGACCTGTTTCTATTCTAAAATTCAAATTGGCTGGTAAAACAATGCAGGAGACCGGTGACTTCAGTAATCCACCTGCTTTGTATTCGGTGCACAGCAATAATCCCCCTCCCCTCCCCGCACTCCCCTCTTGCTCTGGCCCTTCCCAGGTGAAGCTCAATAGGATGTCAGCCAGCCTGCGCAACGCCAGGAGCCAGATCTCGGTTCTGCAGGGTCGTCTGGAGGGGCTCAACCTGCTCAACATGGACAACGTGCAGGCTATGGTAGACAGACGGGTGGAGAACATTACTGGAGTGGTCAACAAGCTCAGCTCCACCTGCACCACCCACTGTCCAGTACAGAATACCCCTCAGTGTAAGCCTACTTTTTTGTAAGATTCATCTAGTTGCATTCTTTATTTTGTCTCTTGAATGCTTGCAACTCAAAAGTCTTTCTATTGTTTTATTCTATTCTATTCTATCTTTGCTATTTCAAAGTTGTCTCTCCTCTCCTATCCTCCACGTATGCATTTTTTGTAATCCCTCTGGTATGATCAAGGAGCCCGGTCTCTATTCTTTTCTATTCCCACAAATTCACCACAGATGTTATTATGCAAATGAAATTCTGGCACACTCCAAACACATCCAACAGTTTGGGTTGCTACGAGGTGAGGTTTTTTGGCATATGATCTATCCAGTCATGGCTAAGTGGACATGGCGACTCGTAATCACTACAAACAACCCAACACTGGGTGGTCAGCTTCACCCAATGAGGCCTGTCTTTCTGGGAAATGGGAAATTAAATCTTTCAGCCTGACAATGACCTCCTCAGCAGCACATAGTGATCTGTTGCGACATCCCTTCTCCATTACAAGTAGAGGAAGAACATCATTACACATTTTGGGGAAATTTTCCATCACATTTAAAAGAAGATACTGTAGTGAGTATCGACAAAAACTTCCCACGTCCACAAATGAACTGTAGTAGAACCTGTCTACCCACTGTAGCCATAGCAAAAAACATACCCAATAACATAACTTGAAGTTGAGGTCATGCAATACATAAGTGAAGCAATATGACCACTAGGGTCAAAGTGAGAATTCGCATTACCTCTTATATAACAAAATCAAGTGCCCCGACATTCCTCCATGATGGTCCATATGCAGAAACTCAAAAAGAAAAGGGGTGAGGGAGAAAAGAGAGAGAGAGAGAGAGAGAGACAGCTACTTGGCGCCTATGGTACCACATGATGTGAACATTTAGAAAATAAGCCTAAGGGAGTGGAATCTCATGATGGAGACTTATCAGCAGGGACTAGAAGCTAGCTAAGCATAACAGACATTCCACTTTACATTTGGTGTAAAAGCTTATTTGGATGAGGGCACAGTTGAAATGCGGGCCACTTTTCAGACTGAAACTGAATAATATCCTGATTCTGCATGAGTGGATGTGACACTATATTCGGGCTTTTATGTGGAAAACAGATGTGAGCTTATTTCTAAGTAGATTAGCTGGGACAGTGGTGTGAAGGGAATACTAGTTTTTTCACGTCAGTGTCTTTTCTTGCCTCTTTCTCCTTCAAACTCTCTTTCAGTTCCTGGTCCTTCTCTCTCATATATGTATCCTAAGCACATCTCTACAGCGTCTCTCCATTTTGTTTCTTTTTTCCCTTGCTGAATGCTATTTTTCATTTATCGTCTCTTGCCTTAACTTTCTCTGTTTCCCTCTCTTTAATCCTCTTTCCTGGTGCCTTCCCTCTTCCCCTAACCCCCCACCCACCACCACACACACACACACACACACACACATATCCCTCTCTTTTGCACTGGAGGTCATGCTCTTGAGTGCTCGTTCCTGCATAAAACAAGTAACTCTCATTATCTTGTCCTAACAACACAAGCAGTAATGTAGGCAGCTTTCCCAACATTAGTCACGGAGGGCACACAGGGTCAGTAACACTTGTCTTTGTGCATCAGTCTGTCATGTTAAGTTCAAGAACCGACAAATTATTCTGCAAGTTAGGAAATCGTGTCTGATGGCGTCTGAAGTGAATCTGAAGGCAGTAGACAAGAGACAGCTGTTGCCATGGAAATATACCAAAGCCTAATGATGAGACCTCCATAGTTTCACAATATGGGCATAAACAATACTGTAACTGTTGTTTTACTTTGTAAAAGATTAAGAGTGATTCCTCTTAATGAGAAACAACATTAAAATCGTAGATAAACTGAAAACCTTTTTCTTGTACACCAGTGCAAAGTCTATTCTCTAATAGTCTATTCTCTAGTCTAATTGTCTTAATTCTTCATCTTAAGTCCATCAATACTATGCAGTGAAAAAGGCCTTGAGAGGAAAAATGTTGTTTTCTGGTTGTTTATCATAATGTCAAAAGTGCTTAGTGAAGCAATTCATGCCTAAATGGTTCCCTTCAATTCTCAATAAACTATCCAGCTGCCAAATTGTAGCTGAAAGCATTAAAGAACTGTTAAACAGAGATTTGAATGAACCAAAATCTAAATGCTGTTTCCCTCTTAAGCCAGGCAGACAAGCAGACATAACACTTTAAAGAGATGTCATATGAGACAGATGTGTTTTTATCTAGAAGGGAGGCGGGAGCTGTGGTGATGGATCATTTGCAAGTAAATGTTAAGTATTCACACATGCGCAGGGGATTTAGAAAACCAGCCGCAGTGGTACAGCTCATTAAGCTACACTACAGTTCAAACATTTACACTCCATGGGTTTAGGAAAAGACATCTAAGGACGCTCATTTTAAAAAAACACAAACTTGCTTTTTCTTCGTTCAAACTTCTTTTGTTCCAAGCTAAAAAAAAAAAAGCAAAACAAAACAAAAACCTGATGAGAAAACAGGTAGCTAATAAAACACTAACGTTTATACCCAGACGTTTTAGGCCAGTGTGGGACTGCAATTCCACCATTAAGCAGGACTAATACGTTTGTCAAGATGCTTTTATCACTCACAGCTCACACATTTATTTCCTCCTCTTTGCCAATTCGCTTCCCTGCTGCAGGAGCTAATCTTCACTTTCGCTCCTACGAGATATATTGGGGCCTTGAGGTGAATGGACAGCAATTCATGTTGCTGTTCAGCTACGTTAAGTCAATTATTGACAAATGAGAATAAATGCCTGGTACGCTACATTGTCAGGAGCTGCGTCTTTGCGATGTGGTGACACAAGTTCCTAAAGGAAGGAGTGTTGCTTTTTGGTGATAGTGTCATCACATTGAACCAGACAGTGGTGTTGGATTTCAGCTGTTTTTGTAGGAAAAAAATTATACTATCACTCTGAATACACATTTCCTTCCATTACAGGGTCTAATCTTACACAAGTACTGTTTTTACAAGGCGTACTTCCTTGATAACACAGCTGTCTTCCCTTTATGTCAGTCATTTATTTCTTTAAGGTCAAACAAGCAGCATGATATTCACGCAGTCAATTGGTCAAATAGTCATCTATAAAAATATGTCAGTCAAACTGGTACCCAGCCACCTCGACAATAAGACAGCCAATCAGCTAACAGTTGGTAAGTGGCTGATATTAGAGTTATTTAGGTCAGGCACAGTGCCAGAGGTAGTGAGATGAGGTGGCTTTTGTTTGCCTGGGGACACTAGTGGCCCGGTCAGACAGATGGGAACAAATGGAGAGAGGGAGATGTGAAGTGGGGATTTTACCCAGGCAGACACTTAAAGTGAAGGAGACACTGAAAGAATTCACAGGTCAATACTTGGAATGCCAAGTGCAGACAGAGCTGTTAACGTGACAGGGACACATTTCAGCCTCACACTCGACTCCTTCCATATGGAATGATCTATCATCTGCAGCCATTTTGCACCTGAGGTGTTTTTGTGTAACGTGAAAGGAAAATGGATGGTTATAGAGTCAAAGCAACCAAATTCATGTGGCGATTTTATTTAGTGCACCATTTACCTTCTCCTGTTTTAACCAGGAGGGAAGAAAACTCAGCTCTAACCTTGTACTAATGTTGCTCTGACTGCACTCCACTGCACACTATTTGCTCTTGACTTCTCCTCCCTCCACCTCAAGAAACATGGTGTTTGGTCCCCTGTGCTCCGAATGCACCACCCTCTCCTCGCTCTATTATAATCTACTAAACCACTAAACAGATTTAACAGTATGACAAAACTGTATCAGAGCGTCAAACGCGAGGGGGTCAGCATGCTGCCTGCCCAATGTCAGGATGATTTAGGCCCCAGGTGCTGAATGTGCAGGGAGGGGGTACGCCCCTCTAATCCAGTTTTACACTTTCCCACGTTTTGACAGGTCTGTTCCTTTCAGTTCCCAAATGCTAACTGACAAGGGCTTTTGGATTTGGGTTTTGGGTTGGGTCAGTGGCCTGCAGCGTGGCACAGGGGACAGTAGTGAGAGGTAGAGGAATAAGTTGGAAGGGAATGAACTGTGCCAGTGGTGCAACACAAGGGAAGGTCACTGACTTTTATCCTCCAACAGTGGACTTTGTCCTTTCGCTCACTTTTTCCATGTTGGAGTCCTCTGATTGACTTTCAGAGAAGGGACCCCATGCTGAGAAACAAAGGAATAGAGTGGGATGTTCTGAAATGATTACAGAGAGACAGTATTTAGCAATACAAATGTTTCACGCTTCACAAAAATCTTAAATTTAGGTGATTCGCACACGGAATTGTTATGTTAAATCACTGGGAACGGCATTGTAACAAAAGACATCTCATTCTCTTTTCCTTTCTTCTGCCTTCCTCAGCCTCAGGGGCTGTTTCTATTACAGTCCCTTGGTTGAGTAGAGAAAAATGCCAGAGCAAAGTAAGATTATCAAATGTCTGTAACATCGCTTTTAAATCGTCCTCTCTTCTTTTCTCTTTCTCCCTGTCAACCAACAGTCATCTTAGCCCCACGGGACTGTTCAGACTACAATGTGCTAGAGACGAGGAAGAGCGGTGTGTATCGCGTGACTCCTGATGCACGCAACGGGACGTTTGAGGTCTTCTGTGACATGGAGTCCTTTGGAGGCGGCTGGACTGTGATACAACAGCGGCTCAACGGCTCTGTTAGCTTCAACCGTACCTGGACCGAGTATAAGAAGGGCTTTGGCAATCTCAGGTATTGGATTTCAATCTTCCCAAGGTTACTCTGTGATAGGTCTTTAGTCATGTTTAGCATGGGGGGGAAAGATCTATTGGAACCAAAGCCTGTAATCAAGACAATATTATTTATAGAGCCCAAATCAAAACTCATTTTCCATAGATGTCTTTACAATAAAACACCCTCCACCCATAGACCCATATATCTGTAACCTCTGGGACATTACTACAGCTGGTGGTGTTGGGTCCTAACCTTAAAAATAATAATTTATAGTGTTTAACTAAAAAGATGGTTGGTTGAATTTAAAAGTCAAAAGTTGTTAAAAAAAATGCAAATTTTCTGCCGTCTGTATGCAGGGCTGAGATAACACATGGGTAAAAGAAATTAATTATCACCACAAATCTAGACTTTCTTGCATGGTGATTTTAGTCTCTGGCCCATATAAAGGACAGTTGATGTTCTGGAGAACATTAAAGGGGATTTTGGCAAAAAAAAAAAAAACAGTACAGCAAACTGGCAAAGACTTCACTACTGACTGGCCTTATACCAGTTGGAATGTACCATTTCAGGAAACCATGGGGGAGTGCTAGACTGATATAAACTGACAAATAAAAAATAATAAACAAACCATCAAATCAACCATTTATTCCTCTGTAAAATATGAAAATGATGCCAATGCTCCGCACCAACTTCAACACAAACTCAGATGTACACCTCCTCCCACAACATGCATCCAGACAATCACTCTGGAGAGGGCCTAATGATGCACACCTGTTCTCACCATCACTGATCGTTCACCACCTGTTTTCACTATCGCTGATGGATTATCACGTGTAAAACAGCAAAACAAACATACATCACTTCATTTGGTTCGACCTCATTTAACACATCATAAACCTGTGAACCAAAATTGATGATGTAACAGAAACAAAAAGAAAATTCCAATCTGGGATCTGAGTACACATAGTACAGGGAAGCAGTCTTCTCATGATGACTTGTAATTTTAACCCAGGGTTT
Organism: Selene dorsalis; assembly: GCA_900303245.1. Classification (NCBI taxonomy): domain Eukaryota; kingdom Metazoa; phylum Chordata; class Actinopteri; order Carangiformes; family Carangidae; genus Selene; species Selene dorsalis. The sequence goes on from OMNW01008460.1 coordinate 7,715, forward strand.
CTCACACCTTATTTTCTCAGACATCCTCTCTGCTTTTGAAGGATTCAACTTTATATAGGACATAGCCATGGCTACAGATTTAGTGTTACCCCCCACTGAAGGAGTAATGTCTATTCTAAGCTTTCTTTTACTGTCACACTACACTTCCCTTGCTTCCCCTCCTTTCCTCCCTGTGGCGATAAGTAAATTCATTTACTTCATCTAATCAAGTGTACAAGAATATGAGCTTGTTTGTAATCTATTCCTCATTTGTTTTGTACTATCCTCCCCTTCTTCTCTCTTGTGCTCTCCTGCAGAGGTGAGTTCTGGTTAGGTAACGACCATATCCACTTGCTGACAAAAGCTAAAGATATGATCCTGCGTATCGAGCTGGAGGACTTTGAGGGTGTACGAGAGTATGCGAAGTATGACCAGTTCTACGTGGCTAATGAATATCTACGCTACCGCCTGTCTATCAGCGGATACAGGTAAAATATATATATATTCTGTGCATGCATGTGTTATCAAATATTCATCAAGCACGCCAACATCTGATATATATCGATGTGTCACTGTAGTGGGACTGCTGGGAATGCCATCAGTTTCAACAAGCACTTCAATCACGACCAGAAGTTCTTCTCCACGCCTGACCGTGACAACGACATGTATCCCTCCGGAAACTGCGGTGCCTACTACAGCTCTGGCTGGTGGTTCGATGCCTGCATGTCTGCCAACCTCAACGGGAAGTACTATCACAAGAGGTACAAAGGAGTCAGGAACGGGATCTTCTGGGGAACATGGCACAACATGTCAACAGAGTACTACCCTACAAACTACAGACAGGCCTTCAAAACTGTCAAGATGATGATACGGCCCAAGAATTATGCTCCTTAGGGACAGGTAATTATTCATGAGTATAGTCAGACATATAGACGGACAGACACGAATAAAGACAAAGAACATGGACGAACAAGTAGACTCAGACACTCATAAACATACACATAATCATGCATTTGCACACATTTACACAGGCATACGTGTACACTGAAAACGATGACAAGCCCTAGCCCTATAGAAATTTCAATGCAGTTATACAAAAATAATTGTGAAAACATGTAACTGTGCTATTACTTTTATTTTCTATGATAGTGAGTGTGGCCTTCAAAATGTTGAACTAAAATGATAATAATAAAGAACGATGGACTGTGAATGATGATGGACTAATAAAAAAAACACACATGCAGTGTAAAGGGCACCCTCCCACAGGGGCCATAATATTATATGGAGGGTTGCCATGAGAGATTTTTCACGTTTTTTCTGATATTTCTCCACTTTCTGTCCTGTTGCCCTCCCACTATAAACCCAGCCAGGACACAGCACAGCACATAGTAGTAGTAAAAACTAATGAGCTATCATTTCTCTCCACTCCAAATGATTTCACAATTAACAGCAGCCACTCAAGTGAGTTATGTGAGAGCTGATGATACATTTTTGAGTGGGTCAGAAATTCTATGAGAAAGAATCATCTTAGGGATACAGTCAAACTGTTAAAAAAAAACCCTACAAGTGATACACAGCCCTCCATGGGCAGCAGTGAACAGGTAATAACTTCTTGGTCATCATTTATTTGATTACATTAGGACACTGTGCTAATGTATCCTAATTCTGTATGTTATAAAACACCCCAGCATAAATTTGAAGCCTTAGATAAATTTCTATTGAGTCATTCAGAAGTACGTTCTGCATTATGGATGTTTTCATAAATTCTACTTGACATGAGCCACAGAGCAGGTCACTGCTACAAGAAAAAAAATGGTTTAAATTGTTTTTCCACACATAGCTCTGTGTGCATTGAACTACTGCGCATCTCTTGATGCTGATGCCATACACCAGCTTCCATGTGTAAAAAAAAGGAAAGAAAAAAAAAATCTTTCCTGTCTCACCACTTGTACAATACTGCTGCCTAATGTTAGAAAACTGTATAGCATCATTTAATCCATTATACACACTGTGAATTGGAAGGATGGGAAAACAAATGTTTCACTTTAAGGATGTGTACAGTATTTATTTTATTTTGTGAAGTTATGATAGCTTTTATATAATACATAGGTCATACAGTACAAAGTCTATTGATTGTTGGTATTTGAACAGTGATAAAGACTGTGCATTATTGTGACCATTCATAGTAAATATGTGTGTATTTGGAGCTTTGTGTGTGTACAATATTGATCTTTTCTATCATTCATATTCAACTGTCATGCCAAGAGATATGCAGTTTTTATATCAAAAAAATAATAAAGTTCTAACTACATGGCTGTGTACATTGCAGTGTTTGGCAGAGTTAAACCATATGGTTGACTAATTTCAAAGCATCTTTTGTATTGGAATCACCTTTCAGTAAATGTATACAAAAATGTATACAATTTTAGCATGAGTATCCATGAGAAGAAACTCTGAAGTATCTGTCGTCTAGTACCTAGGGCTATCTGAAGCCTATAAAAATGGAGGGATGAGATACTGCATGCCCATCATAAATGGGTTAATGAGATGTTCATTCAGTAAAGCAACTCAATAAAAGAATGAGTTCATATCAGCCTCACAGAAGATAAATGATCAAATTGTGGGTCTGTGACTTTAATGTCTGTTTACTGTATGTGACGATCAAGTTAATAAAAAAGTATTGTGCTCATCCACGTAATGATTTCAAGTTCTAAGTATTCACTTTTGTTTAAACATTAAAAAAGGCACATAAATCCATTGACAGTGCTGAGGTCTACTCTAAAGCTTAGCTGGAAAATGAATTGTGAAGGTTTTGTCCATAATACACTTGAGTTGTTTGTAAAGAAGATGCATGAAATCCCTTGGATTCCTCAAACAGTATAATATTTTGAAAGCATGAATATTATGCTTTCATAATATGTTCTTGCATGACTTAAGTAATTACAGTAAATACTGTCACTGCAACTCCAACAAAAGTGAGGTTTGTCTTCCCAATGAAAGCTCTAAAATGCCATTATCATTAAACATTTATGAGTCTTACCTCATCTAGGCACTGGAAAGCAGGAGAAGCAGAGACATCAGTGCCGGCGGAGGGCTGCTCCTCTGGGAGTGAAGCATCAGGTGCGAGGGCCAACAGTGGGGCGTTCTCTGTTCTCTTTGTTCTCTCCCCCTCCTCCTCTTGTTCCTCCATGTCCACTTCTCTTCTACTGGGAGGCCTGCTGTACCGCTGCTCAGACAGACTCACTAATGACCCATCCATTTATTGATGATAGGTAGATTAATGTTGGAAGAAAAGGGAGAAAGAGCAATATAGTCATGAAACAGAATGCATGGTTAAAGGATACTTCACAGACATCAGCAACTGGCTATGTGGGATCCATATCTTAAGATAGGCTATCCAGTACATGGTGTCTGTAATTTCCCCAGAGGAGAGTTACTCCAAAAATGTAATTCACTAGAAAGGTCACAGGGTAGTTTGGTGCAAAAAAAAAATTGCTACTCAGAACCTGGAGCAAATAAAGTTTTCAAGAAACAAATAAATTATACACATTGTGGTTTTAGTTTGAAGCCAAAACCATGACATTTCAATTCAGGATTTGAGGAATTGTAGTCTTTTGTAAAAGCACAAAAACGTTAATAATAACAATGAAGAAAAAAATAGTTCCTGCAACTCACATTTTAAAACATATGTATGGTTTCATAAACCCACGTAAAATACTGAGAGAGCCCCTTCATGGCAAAACACGGAAACAAACCAAGACATGTTTCCCTGTAGAAGTTTTTAACCCCTGAACCGCGACGCTTCAAACAAACCTACACTTCAGCTAACGCGTTAGCTAATTGCAACATGAGCACGCTTCCCACTTGTGTGTTTGCTAAACAGATAAACAAACATGTGTGAAAAAAGTCGTACTTTTCCTTTGACGGGAGGTTTCACCCACGTCTTCAAGACTCCGTCCTCCGTCCTTTAGTCCGCTAAAGCTACGAGACTGTGAGCTATGAAGCTAGAAAACCACTATGAAGCTGGCTCGTTTAATTACAACCTCTGCTCCTGTTAGCAAAACCAAATCACTGATTCCTCTGGAGTTAGTTGAATGGCGACTTGTGGTTACTATAGCAACGACGCAACATTACGCCCCCAGTGATGTCAGGTGAATTCTCCTTTCTTCACATTATTTGTTTACACTTAGGCTATATTAAGCTTTTGGTCCTTAAAGTTGTAATACATAATTTTCAAATGAATAAAAAAGGTTAAAGTTATATTCAAATTTCCATTTTACATTTGCAGTGCTTTCCCAGCAGATGGTGCTAAATAGTAATTTACCTTTGACTTAGCACACTCTCAACATATGTCATGCACTGGCCACGCTATACAGCATCGAATGCCAGCTGGCGGAGTGCATCGAATGACTGAGCACTGAAATAAAAGTATAATCAGCTGATCTGGATCTGACCTAGACCTGGGAGGTGAAAACTATGGTAGTGATGCGACGCTGCCTTTCCCCTTACAGCTTTTTTTCCCACAGTGTAACTAGTCTGAGAGCTGGCGGAGCCCATACTTCACCCCCTGCAACAGCTGCACCAACAGCCCTCTGTAATGGCTCTGTCTACTTTGTTTCAGTTTAACCATATCTGACCGACAGACCTTACACGCCCTTGCAATTTGGTGCTTTGGCAAAGGAGAGGTACTATATTTGTGCACAGTCAACGGCTGAAATGACAGATTTTTCCAGTGATTTCAGTTTGGCACTCAGGCTAGAAAGTAGATTTAAAAACGGAGTAGATGGTATCAGCGTTACAATTACGATTATGAGAACAAATCTGACTTCTTAAACTGCCTCTCTAATTAAACCTGTTCATTATATAGACCTAATTTTACCACCCCTTGTTAAGTTCAAACAAATCACTGTGCACTTTGGCATCAATGTTTGTGGTGGAAGCCAGGTTTCCAAATTCATCTTGAAACCTCTCCAACAGCCTTGATATGTGAACTTCTGAATCATATATTTATTTTCTGCTGAAGATCTGTCCCTCATGTGCCCCTACTATTACCATTTTTGGCTAAATAAAACATAAGCCCGGGTTTTATAGCTATTTTCGGACTGCAACTTAGACTTGCAGGAGCATGTGGAAGGATGCTGAGCCTTAAATAAAGTCTAGCATGTTACTATTTGTTGCTGAGTCAGTCATTGGCATAACACACTGGCTATGGTCCCCAGATGCTTAACCTTCCATCCCAGTCAAAGTGATAATATCACATGTGTTTATGTTTTTTTTTTTTTTTAAATGCAATTTAAATCTTTCCCACAGTTCACAGTGTACCAGCTGAGGTTTAACATCTGTTTTGATCTAGAATAGACACTGATGATGTAAACTGTATTAATCAGCAGGGCAGTTAGCAACACTGGAAACAACAGAAAGAAATTTGTTTTCTTGCAACGTTCATTTTTACTGTCGTTGTCATCTGACGGAGCTAAAGGTGATATTGGTGATGCTTTATCAAACAAATCTGATTCGTTTCATTTTTTATTTTATTTTACCCTAATTCGTCGTGATCTACATCAGAGTATCTTGTTACATGTCAGCATGTGGATAACATTGTTGTGGGTGTGGTTACATAGTGTCAGATCCACCTTTCAGTCAGCTGTATAGAATAAATACAGGGCTATTTGAAAACCAAAACACAGACGTCAGTGGTTTCATTCATTTGTTTGAAAATTCACATTTGCTTATTCTAAAAACAAAAAACGAGGTGGCCACATCCTGACAGTTAGATGGTTTGGATGATTGATTAGGAATACATTATAGTTTTGTTAAAAAAGGGTCAATAGAGCACAATTAAACAGATTTTTGACTGTATTAACAGTAAAGCTCTGTATTTAAAAGTAACAGGTTAATACTGTTGAAATCGTGCTGTGAATGAACAGCAATCATTTACAGTGTGGGCAAGAAGACGTCAGTGGTCTAAATCAAATTATTGAGATTTTACATTTTAATTTCACTGTAATAAACTGAGTTATAGCTTTGCCTTTATGCTGCTATGACCTAAAAGTGTAATATAATTTTGTGTTTGCAGCGGTGTAACCTGTCGTGTTCAGGATTTATCACTCGGTGAACACAGTGCAGATGTGTTGGACTTCTATGTTGAAACAGTGAGTAAGAATGATTAAAACAAAATGACTGTGATGATGACATAAAACTCAGTATAGAAACTTAAATATCATATGTTATTGCAATTACAAATCAGTATGAGGACATGTATTCTCAGGCTGACATTTGCTGCTACTGTTGTTTTATGGAAAATCAGGTTGAGCATTGCAGAAACCACAGGTTTTACATTGTGTGTGTGCATGTTCTTGTCCTGCATGTGTTTGATTGCCACTGCATAAACCAGACCTCTGGAAAAAGTTACTGTACTCCAAGGGTGCAGCGTCCAGATCTCTGTTTTACTGTTGTATTGTAGTCACAACAAACACAACTTGAGGACTGGGGGTAATTCTTTATAACCCCCTCCATCTTCTGCCTTTCATGTTGGGTTGGGTGGTGGGAGGCCATTTTAAATGGCCTAATTAACACATACACACTGTGTTATTTTTCCATACACGTAATCTGCTCTTACAGTTTCTCTCGTCAAAGACTGTGTCCTTCAGACAAAGTGTCTGGAGGCAGTTTATAAACAGATGTTTAAAGTCTCTTAAAACCCCGAAACCAGCTTTTATGTTCACTTAGACTGAAGCATCTGTGCACCTCTACAATAAAATAAAACGTGTGTGTCTCTTTACCTTATACTGTGTGGGGTATTTGATTTCTGTTTATTTGTTTCACTAGAGGGAAAGAAAGATGGAACTTAATCAAACTCCTCATTGTCCTGGTTGATGGATCAGACTTCATACTGCTGAGTTCAAATTGTGCAAGAGTTTAGTGGACTACCTAAAATATAAATCACTGAGAAACTGAGAAGTAGTTTTGGCAAACTGTGAGTCTGATGTCATTTCTCAGAGCCTCCACAGCATCTCTGTTGGGAACAGGGTATTGTTCCACAGGGGCTATTTTACTGTAAAGCAGACTGTAAGACCCCCTCTGGCTTGAGCCCACCTCCATACATGGTTCTCTAGACCAAAACGTCTCCACGTCTCCAAGAAACATCAACTGAAGCCATATGTGAGCCTGTGAAAGTGGAAACAGGATATCTTGACTCATATGGAACAACTGTTAATATCTAAAGAGCATCTAACTCATCAAAACCTGAACAGAAGTTGTTTTCATTCAGTATATCAGGACGTGAGAAATGATTCAGACACTGGGACACAAAGTCAATGGATAGAAGGTCACATGGTGGAATATACTCACTAAATTATAATGTCTCATTCTCCATGAAGTCGTTGCTACGGACTAAACATCCTGAGGCACTTTTAATGATATCAGGAGACTTCAATCATGTTTCCCTGATCGATTCACTGAGGGATGTGGTGGAGAGATGTGCACTGAGGGTGGTGGAGGCCATTCTGGACGGCTCGGATCATCCATTTCATGGCACCTTGATGGACCAGGAAAGCAGAGGTGGTGGACGGCTCCTCTCTCTTTGCTGCAGGACGAAGAAATAAAGAAGATCCTTTGTACCTTCAGCCATCAGGCTTTTTTGATTCTTCTGCAAATGGTGATGAGCTGACAGACAAAAGAATTTCCCTTTGGGGATTAATAAAGTAACTGGTATACTGGAAGCCTGAGTTTAGCCAGTTCAGGCCTTTGAAGTGAAGTTATGTTTTCATGCCTCCCCTCACTAAGGAAATCTGTGAGCAAGGTGACAGAACTAATTTTCATTTTTATGCAATTCTCACAGTCTGTAGTCATGTCCTGAAGAGGCAGAAAAGGTATACCATCCGGACAAGGTCAAAAAAACATGTCAGTATTGATGATGTTGCATTAAACAACTTGTTTGTTCACCACACTGGGCACAGAAGTATTCACAAAGGTAAGATATATAATATGATTATAAATATTTCAATATTCTCCCCTCTTTCAAACTTTGATGTGGTCTCTGTTGTTATTCAACAGAGCTGCAGCTTGTTCCTCCTCAGGCTTTGTACACTTCTGAGGAAAATACATGTGGTGCTGCTCATATAACAAGTAACTAATCTGTGGCAAGGCTCCGCACCAGGCTGATGTCCAATAAAATGAAACAAATTGCCAGCCACAGTATGTATACGTGGACAGGTAAAACCTGAAGGGAAGTGGATGCTTACTTCAGCTTTTTCAAATACAACCTTTTTCTCCCTTTAATTATGCACTTTACAGCCCGAGGCCCTCAGTACAGTTGTAGATTGTTCTAATTATCTTTAACATCCACAATTTTGTGTTTGGGATTTTTACAGTGTCTCCAAAATGGATGACTCTGCTGTCAAATAAACTTCTCCCTGAGACAATCAAGTTTTGACACTTGAAACAATAACTGTTTATAGTCTGCTCATATAAATGTAAAAGAATGAAAAAAGATCTTTAAAAAAGTTAATTACAAATCATTTGAGCAGAAAAAAAAAACAGTTTGACTCTAAATGCCAGAACTTCTTAATGCTTTTCACCTTAACTGCCCAGTCTAATTATAGTTTACTGGAACCTACTGAATCACTGTCTTTGTTCACATGTGTGGTTTTGGATCATAACCAGTAAAACAAAGTAGAGCCATGAGTGGCAAAGAAAGTGGATTTCATCCCAAAAGTCTTTATGGAGGATCATACTGTAGCAAAGACCAACTACTAGAGGAGAACATTTATAAACCCTTGCTTAAGTTAATTGATTGCAGGTATGTGACCCTCTGTGACCTCTGAGGTGGAATTTGTCCAAGGACACCCTACAAATGTCCAGGGGGATTAGAGTGAAATAACCACCGCCTTCCTGTTTCCACTGAGGAGAGGAGATATAGCCCTGTATCTATTTTACTGCTTTCCATAAACATGTATGGATTTCATGGTCAAGGATTTGGGGGAAATTAGAACAGCACAAAGAGGTCAGACAGGTCACATTAGCTCAGTGTTTATATGTCGAGTCTGAACACACACACTGGGTCAGGTTTTCTTATCTGTCACATGTGATGAGTCAGCTTGACTTTGATTCTCATGGGCACAGACTCGAGTTACATAAACATCTTTCAGGTTGGTTTAGACTTTGAGCTAGGTGCCAGGATGGGCACTTTACTTCCAGGAGATTTATTTCTGTCACAATTTGTTCACACAAGGATACAAACTGGTATCCTACCAGAACATTAAATCTAATGTCCCTTTGACTAAGAAGCAAAGACAAAGTTCCATTAAACATTTCATAACCTCTCAGATTTACTATGTGACCGTTTGCAAGAGGGCCAATTCCCACTGTGGAGCCACAGAGCTTTATTATCAGAACCACTTAAACAGAGAATCTGAATACTTTCATCTTACATGTCAATGATTTTTTTGATTCTTTTTATATCTTTACCTTAAGTACAAAACAAGAAAACAAACACAACACAACAGAGAGGAGAGATGTGCATGCATGTTTCATCACGTCAGGGGGGGATTTAATCACCTAAAACATCTGTAGCTGACCCATCCTCCAGGGAATTCACCTCTTTATGGGTAACACTGGAATGTCAAGTGAGAGAAAGAAAGAAAGAAAGAAAGAAAGAAAGAAAGAAAGAAAGAAAGAAAGAAAGAAAGAAAGAAAGAAAGAAAGACAGAAAGACAGAAAGGAAGAAAGAAAAAGAAAGAAAGATGGTGTGTTTGTGTAATGTAATTTGATTTCTCTGAGGGTTGAACATTGCCTGTTGAGAGGGATGGAAACAATTAACTTCATCTGTTCACCAGATCTAGAGGATAGCCTCTCATTTACATACATGTACACTTGTGTGTGTGTGTTTCCCACAGACCCAGGGAGAAATCCCCCACAGTCGCCAATGGTTTCCTTCCCTTTCATCCCAGCCACAGTTATCCACAGACAGCCACATCCATGCTAACGCTGCACTCCCTGGGCTACAGAGCATCCAGGAAACAAACCATCTCCCACTTTCACTGTGTCATTTTCTTCCTCTGCTTCCCTCCCACTCTATTTCAACCACATCTTTTTATTATTATTATTATTATTATTATGTTTTATTTATCTCACATTTTTATTATTTTCTGTCTTCGAGCATTGCTTTTTCTCATCATGAATCACTCTCTCTCCCTGTCTGTTTCTCTCTTTTAGACACTCACACGTGCACACACACACACACACAAATGCCACATCTGGTAAACATTGTCACTTGTCACCACTAATAAATGATTATAGCAAAATCTCTGGGGTAAAGAAAATAGACATTTCTGGAGTGGCTATATGGAGCTCACTAAAAATCCATGTTGTCAGAATTTTCCTATTGGAAAACCTGTATTCAATGTTATGGAAAAATCTGCATGTGTTTTTGAGCCCAGTGGTCACACAGTGATACTCTAATAGCTCCTATTAAATCAAATCATACGGTTCAATATGAGGTTTTTCAGTAGAACAGCATTAATTACCCCTTGATTTTTACTGGGCCAAGAACATCAAGGACTGATGCCATTGATGTTCTCTAAATTTAAACTCTAAATTTAAACCAGTAATAACTGATTTCTATCCACTTTGGAGTTGCAGAAAGAAGCTGTGAGCACAGATTTTGATATTATTATCTAATCAGATTGATATGAGCATTGTGTTCGCAAAAGTGTCTATTCACACATTTATTTAGATGTTTGTTTCTGCCAACTAACGAATGTTAAGCCTAATATTTGCTTCACTACACCAACCCCTTAAAGAGATATAGCATTAAAGCTGCTAAATGCTCAATTATATCCACCCAGGTAATTACTAACTGTGGTTGCCAGGTGTAAACCTGGTTTATTTTAGCTTTCAGTCAGCAACAGTCATTTTTAATGTAAAATATAGCAACTTTAATGCATGAAATGTATTTGACCAAATGAAAGGCCTTAGCCTACACTGTATGTCATTAACATATAAAGGTATAGTCATTGAAATGATACCTGCATAAGATCATTATAAATGTATGAAATAGTTTTCAAG
>OMNW01008460.1:18780-39723 GCA_900303245.1 Selene dorsalis
GTCACATCACATACAATCACGTGTTGTGGCTAAAAATAAACACACAGACGTCTCTCATCTGGTCTCTGTTTATGTCAATTGTTGTAAAAACCCGCTAAATGTTTTCCATGGCTTGTGGTGGTGCCATCTTGAAGCAGGCACATTTCATTTTTACTGAATGATATACTATAGCCACAACTTATTGTGTGTATATGTGTGTGTGTGTGTGTGTTTATGTATGTGTGTGTTTTTCTTTCCTGTCTGTGGTCAGAAACAGACTGGAAATGCTTCTCTGTAGTACGGAGAGTTTTCTGCTTGGTCCTCAGGGAGTGTGGCCTACACCCCGAAACCAAAATTACAGAGGAGAGAACTCTGACTGGGGCGGAGGGAGGGAACGCAAAATGTCTGTCTTTCAAAAGTACAATTAAGCTCCTTCAAAAGTTTTAAATTCATGAAAGACACAATCCGAAAACAGGCTGAACACGGCCCCCCTTCTAGTCAAGTGAGAGAAAGCCTTAACAGAAAAACAAACAAAACAAATCTGTATGTCTGTTTAGAGGCCACTTTGCTAGAAGAGGTCATGACTCACTCCCTCTCTGTCTGGTATGTCTTTGGAAGTCATTACAGTCTAGAGCTGGAAACTGACCCGACCCCCCACAGTGACCCAGTCCTGATGCAGCTGGATGAATTCCCAAATCCTCCACTATTTAGTGGCCAGTAGGTCTTAAAACCCCTTCAAGTGTTGATGCACAGACCTGCCACTGGAGCAGGCCAGATGAGTTGAGACACCGAAAGAGGCAGACTAATATAAATGGAAGGAACGTGTTTAAAAACATAGTGTTCATCTTATGAGTCAGTTACAAGTTAACACATGCGCTCAGTCAGGGTGAGTGAAATGGAGCAGATGCTGAGATCACAGTGAAAAGATGTAGCTTCGGGGTCAGCTACTGATTGACCCCCTTGACCTTTGAACCCTCACTCAGCTGTGTGGTATGTCAGCCAGTACTCACATGCAATACACCGGCATAAAGCATAGTATAGATTCCGTCTGAATACACAATAAGTACACAATAAGTACACAGCACACACTACATCTAGTACTGCTTTCCCAGTGTAACACTGAAATATACGTGAGGCCTGTTTAATGTAGAGCACATTGTATTTTAAGGGGCATAAAGTATAATCTTATTATTTCTGATATTAAAATCTTAAAGTTTTAAAATTGCATTACACATCACGAACACAATCCTCCTTTCACCAATTTATTGCAGATGTAGACAGTTTGTGCAGCAAAAAATAAATAAATTCCAGAGGTTATAAAATTTACTGCATGCATATGTGTGTGTGCGTGTGTGAGAGAGAGAGAGAGAGAGAGTCTGCATTTTCACAAACTCAATTATTTGTAGCAGGACCTGAAAACCCTTTAAAAGGATGTGAGTATGGAACAACAGAGTCTTGAGACTGTGGGACCAGTTTCTGCGATCTGTATAAAACAGTTTTCCTCTATTGTGTAAATGCACTGTGTTAAAATACATGAACCCTTTGAAGAACTTTTACTGAGCTTTCTCTTCATTATTTTTTGGCCTGTATTTTCAAATAATGGACTTCATGGAAATGGTTTAGTTTACAGATGTTTTTGGATTGCAGCCTTACAAAACTGAACAGTGGTCATGTCTATAATGTCTCTCGTATACCCTGACTTAGTTTCTTTATGGGTTTCTTTCACTGCTGCTGCACTTTTTAACTAATCCTGCGACAGATTATTCTATCAAATAAGCATTTACCCTCTATTTTTGTTTGAAGTTCATTCATATTTTTTAGTTTAGTGATGGGCCTGCACACCAAATGATAGGACAATAGCTTCTTTGTTAAACCACAATGAAAAAAATTATGCTTACACAACAAAACAACTGATTCCTTCACTTCAGTCCTCCACTGTCTCTCTTCATTTCTCTCACTATGCTTGGAAATGTGCACTGCAACCACTGACCAATCACCTGCTCCCTTGTGGTGTATTTGATGGGCCAGAATTATGGAAGAATGTGCATTATTGTACAAAGGACTGTGAGGTTGATGTGACCCATTGCAGTGGCCTCTTTCCTGTCTTCTTGCTGTTTTGGATTTCCACCATTAGCTGAGAACAGAGCAGTGGCCACAGTAAATTAGGTGTGGTGAGACATTGGTTAGTCACAGAAAACAGGACAGGAAGTGCCAGAATATTACAGATATTCACTTAAAGTAAAGTTGGCCCACATTTAAGCTTCATTGCAAGGCTTTTTACAGTAAAAGCACAAAACCAAGAGGAGTCAGACTGTAAGTAAAAGGTGGAATATTCTTTTAAAGACAAATCAGACAAAGTGTGAAGCTAGAGCCTCTTCAGTGCTGACAACGCATACAAATATGCACATACTGTGCGTGTGCACATGTCATTTTTGCTCTGTCAGTGCCACTCAGTGCTGGAAAGCAGATGTTCCAATGAGAGCCTACCCTTCATGGTAAATCATCATTAGACACACCACTGGAGGACACATTTACAACACACAAACACTCAGGCACAACACTTACACTGTCCCGAGGACCTTAATCACCAAGCGTTGGACCAAGAAACTTGCACTATGCATTTATTGAAAGCTCAGCAACTTTCAAATGACTTTCTGGAATGGGTAACTATGTATAGTTACATATGTGTGAACAGGCATGAGTCTGTTTACACTGAACTTTACACTATACACATCTGAATGGAGAAGGTCAAAAGGGCAAATTATAAAGAGATGATGATAGAAAGAAGACATGATGGACTATGTTTGACTGACCTGTTTATTCCGTTAGAGCTATTTACAGTCAAGGCAGCTACAGTGTGGCGTTCAAGTACAACGAGTCCCTATCATGTTGTTGATGAGCTTCTCATTTCCCCTTCTCTTTATACTCATTTCCTCTCACTTTTTCCTCTGTGATCTAAATATAAACCCTTAAATTACTGAACGTGTTTACAGCCAGTTGTTGAATGTTGCCACAGGCTTCAGACAAACAAACAAAAAAAAAAGATAAAAGCCTGTGCCTTCAAGGGCAGATGTTGATGGATTTTCATCTCAGGGTCATGCCACATACAGTACTCCTGAGGCGAGAGTCTTGTCTACAGCAGTTTCCAACTGATTAAAAGGAATAAGTCTGCCGTAACAGATCATATGCCATCATAAAGCCACTTCAATAAACCACAGTGTAATTAATGAAGTTACCCATAAGGTACAAGTTGCAGGCACGAAGGGTGCAAAATGACTGTGATGAGGAGGATGGAGAAAAGAAGAAGGGATGTGAGTAGAATCTGTTGTGAAACTCCAAATGAGAGATTTGGGTGAAGGACAGGACGGAGGAAGAGCTGGAGAGAAGGGACGTGGGTGGAATGAGAAGGTTATAGTGACGGTTTGGATGGTAAAAGAAAATAATTTTCAGGAAGCCGGCAGAGTAGAGGAGGACCTCATAATGTGGCACTAATTAATTTTACCTTCAATGGACCATATCCAGTTTAGCTTGATATAGCCATGCTCGTAGAAAATATGATCAGTCAGCTCTAAGTTATTGCAAGCTCTTGAGTATTAAAAATAGTTGTTCCATGCCTCTATTTACGATCGTGATGAATGATTTATAGACTGTAAAATCACATAAACAGTCTCCTTTTATGGGCCCTGCAGAGGTCCTTTTTTTCCAGTGCCCACAGTGCCCTGAAAAGTGCCCACCAGCCAAACAGAATATTGATATTGGAAGATTTTGTTCAGTGACAATTTTCAATGCGCGAGCTTGGGGACACATGTTGATGCACTATTGTGCGACAGCTGTTATAAACAGCTGGTGACTTACAAAAAAAAAAAAAGGCCCATAGAGTGGCGCAGGATCAGAGCACTGTGACACACCACAGCCTCTATTAGTGGTTGAGGTTTATGGTGCTGTTGTCCTATTAAAATCACAGATTGCAGCCTTTGAGAGAAACGACTCCATAAAAGATCCAATTAAAGAAACATGCAGCCAAACAGATTTAAAAAAAAAAAAAAAATCTTGCCAGTGGTCATTGTGAAGCTGCAAAAGAAATTAGGACACAGTCAGTCCGGTGTCTATTTGAAGCACAGGTTAAAGATAGATGCCGTCTTGTGATAAAAATTTTCACTGACATAATGCCCCTGTTCACTGCCTTGAGAACATTAACTCTGGTAACACTGACGTTCGAGTTAAATTCTTCCTTAAATTACCACAACCCCATTATATTATCCTCAGCTGATGTGCAAAATCTTATCAGTGAAAAAAATAAACTGGGGTTGTGACAAAGGAGAACATCTAATCCCTTTGGCAACCCCAGGGAGGAGATAGTTATCTTTTTGAGGAAATAACATCTCTCCAGTGTCTTTGTGTTGCGCACTGGTATCAACAAGACTGGCTTCAAATGGAGAATATACATATTTTTTCAATCCAAGAGTGAACATATAAATATTGAAATTAAAATGCTCACTTGATAATATAAATATAAACACATCCTGAAGTTTTCCATGAGTGGTTCTCTCTCTTCCATTACCATTTGTGTAAACAGCAGTGGATTCTGCGGAAACAGCATCCAGGGTCAGTGATGCTTTTTCTGTGATGAGGCTTTACACATAATATGTAGATTTTGGTCCAAAATCTACAGTGTTTGTTATGTTTGTAAAATTACACAGGGATTTGATACATTTGCAAACAATTATGACTGTTCTCCAAAATGCTGTATATGCTACATACAGCTCTGGTAACTACATCGCATCCACAGGAGATAACAAATGATTTCGGTTGTCCTGGGAAGTATCATTGAAAGAAATGTCTAAGTTTGGCCAGTTTATAATTACGGTGGCACCTGGTCAGTCTGTTTTTATGCGCTCTCTAAGTTAGCACAGATGAATCACAAACAAGTTCCTGAGGCAACAAGAATGCGGAAATGAATGAGGAACATAACTTTGACAGGACATTTGGGGTTGGAAAATGGGGCAAACCAAAGGAGATAGTGGTTTGAATGGAGTATAATGGAAAAGTACTGGTAACACTGGGGACAGATGCGAGAAAACCTCTTATTACGTCTTGCAAATGGCAGCGACTGGAGAAAGAAAAACACGTCAGAGGTTTGCTCACCCTCTCAGTTATGTATATGAAAAAAATGTATAGAGTTATGGGATATTTTTCAAAATAAAATGCTCTCTGAGCCAAAGAAAATGACAGCCTTCGATTAGGTCATATTAACAGGACTAAAGCTCAGTGTTAGATAACAGGCTCACCACATGTGCTAATAAGTGTGCATTTACAAAAAAGAGAAGAGAAAAAGGAAACATAAACAACAGATCTCATATCAGTCCCTGGGGAAAATGTGACAATTCACCATATAGACTCTAGACTGATATATTCTCCCCTGTCTGTCAGCGATGTGAAGTGTGGATGAGCAGCTGTTTTATGCACTGGTGTCAGAACAGCAGCCTTGGACAATGTTCACATTTCACTGTGGTCTCCTTGGTAACAAGAGGAAGTGCATAAGGTCTCAGTCCTCTGTGAGCCTGGAACACAAGACCATGGCTGATTTAGGTCTTGACACTCTTACCCCATCCGACAGTGACATTAAATATGATTTTTATAATCAGTCAGCAGGAGTGATTAATATTATCATAATTTACGGTAGGCTAACCTATATCTCTGGGAGTGCGATGGATTAGGCCATTTATCGGCTTATTCTTTCTCATTCTTTTCTACTCAGTCAGGCAAAAGGTTTAAGTTTGTGTCTCTTTAGTGTCACCAGTTTTTTTTCTACTGGATGTCCACATGATGTGACACGAATAATATTTTTTCATTTTCTAAATTTAATTTTCTCCTTGGTGGGGCCAAGTTGAGGATTTTCACGTCATTGCTGATTCTTGTTTTGGACAAGGCCATTACATCAGAGAGAGGGTGGAAACACTGGAACCAGTGACACTGGAGCACACCGGAGTATTTATTATGGAGCTGGGGCTATTTCAAGTTTGGGATCCTGAAGGTGATTGAAACAATTTCAACTCAAACGTAAGGCAAGTCAGAGCCAGAGCCAGACAACACATCTGTACACACTGAGTATTCTGTATCCTGCAGCCTGTGGCCACAGTTAATAACAGCCAAATCCTGCTTAATTCCCTGGACAATGAATTCCTTAGTAACACACAAGTTCAGCTAGTAGGCGACAGATACCAATTTTTTTATACATCCCGGAATGAAACTAGTTAGTTACATTTGCGGTAATTTGAAACTGACTGTATGGGGTTTAGGGAGAAAAAAAGTAATAATTTGACTTACTGGAAAGTCTTTCAGATCTAATTTAATCCAGTCAGCTGCTTACTCTCCATACAGACTCCAATGTCTAAAAATTACATCATCCTTTGCTGAGCAGAGGAGGTAATGATTCCTCAGTCAAATATTCCAAGATGTTACTTTTCACATAGTCTTTTCCCAGCATGCTATCATATGGCTTTAATTGACACAATATAGTATCTGCATTAGGAGGTGGTTGTTGTGGACGTATGGGCTGACAAAACACTAAATCTCAAAGACAAAACAATTTATTGTCACTAAATTGGATTTACTGAAAACCCAAATTTCTCTTTATATGGAATATGGAAGGATCAGACACAGCCAATACAAGCAAATATAGAACACAGGAGAAAAGTGATAAAACATACCGACTGTTTCCAATTGGATACACATTTGCTGTTGATTAGAATTGTACCGAAATATGATTTGAACACTGTGTTCCTAGTTGATCAGCTTTCATCTCTGATGGGGTAAAGACCCAGTAAGAAAAGACTCTGGAACTTCAAAAAAATGACACAAATCACACATTTTGTTGATGTTTTTTTGTTTTGCAACTTTTTATGGTCTAGCTGTCTTTTCATGCCGTAAACAGTTTACATCTTACTAAGCAATGAAGTCTTTGGATAACTTTGTGTAAAGAAAGCTCCTACAGGCTTGGCAGCTGAACACTAAATCACTGAAGCTGCCAAACTTTTTATGCAAACGAGTTTCACATGAATTTATCTTTATTTTCCTCCAGCCACTGAAAACACCGCACTTCCTTAATGTTTGCATGGAAGGAGACATTTCCTGTCCTGGATAACCTGCCCTGGTGACCCAGTAGTTCACTGCTCGCTGGGACAACAGATATGCAGCCTTTGGGCTAAAATTATTAGGATAGAATAGAAACGTTATTGTCCAGCCAAGGCAGGAAACCTTCCTTTGGTCTCATCCAAATGAATGGAGACACAGACTTGTAAACAGCGTTTACACAAAACAAATGTATCCACAAGGAGTAAATCAAACAGATGTAGACGCACAATCCTGTACACAGAGCATCATCTACTTTAATATGAGCTTTTGTCTGCTCTCAGGGATATACTCTCAGGATTATTTTTGCTCAGCACTTTTTGCTTATCACTTTTTTTATCCTGAGAGAGAGGAGTCTTTTCTGCTCTGGGAGACAGATAAGACATTCCCCTTGGCTTGTTATTTCATCACTGTAGGGAACTATGCAGAGGAGCTCTGACGATAACTCTCAAACAGGAGATGGCCATAAGGGCCAAAAGAGAATGATGATAAAATGATTTTCAATACAGCTGCTATCACAGTCAAGAGGTCTATAATGTAAGCACTACAAATCCAGTTAGGTGTGAATTAAACTGTGTTTATCTGATACAAGGACTGATACAAGGGTTCTGTCACTGATTCGTCTGAACTCTTCCACAACAAATGGACAACAGTGCATCCACAGTAACTGCATGAACATGTACCTATTCATCAACTCAGTAATAACACACCCTGGTGTGTAAGTCCTTTTTTTTTTTTTGAAACAATGCATATGAGAGAAGTGAGAGTGAACCAAAATGGTAAAGTTGCAGGTAAAAAAAAAAAAACAACGAACTGAAAGATGCTAAAAGAGATTAACTGCTTGGGTGGCTACAACTACAAAGCTGTTTGATTTATAGATAATACCAAAAACCTTGATCAGAGCAGCTTTGACTTATCTTAGACCAGCTCACTTTTCAGCTGAACTTTATTTTCCATGGAACAGTTTTGATCACCTCCCTTCCAGTTTATTTAATATTGTCCAAATAATTGAAACATCCTACTTTTCCATGCTCTTTGTCATCCCCTATAATGATTAAGCAAAACAACACATTTCAGTGCGTTTCACAATAGAAAAGCTGTGATGAAGCTCATCTATCTTTTGCGGTGATGATAAATTGACACAGCAGCAGATGATAAAAATGTGTCCAAACAATCTCCCGTCCAGCCCTCCTGCGAGACTGGATTAATGCCTGTTATTACTCTAAACACAAAGTTCACTTAAGTCATTTTCTAACCATTACAGTGGATTGAACTACTGGCAGATGCATGATTTCTATTCTTTGACACTTCTTCAAATGTGTTTAATGTCTCTTTCCATTTATTGTTTCTCCAATCAGCTGTCACTTTGTCCTTGCAGTTCATTCAGTTCATGATATCTTATGATCCTTTGCAAAGCACCCAGTTTATAAATAACCGATCCTGCAGATGTGAAAACAAGGAATCATTGATTGTGTTTCTTCAGTGTTTGGTGTAATGCACAACTGCAGGATTATTTGTTTTAGCTGTACACAGTGTAACATGACACTCGGGGTTATGGTTTGTTCTATCCCATTCTTGTCGTATCCTCCATTGCTCCGTCCTCTGACTCAGTGAAGCAGAGAAGAAAATAACAAAGGGAGAGTAAAAATCATACAAAACAAATAAATCAGCAAAAGAAGTGGAAAGTGGGGGAGAAGGACACACATAGCAAGATGGAGTGAGATAAAGAGTCACAAAGTGTTAGACTGAGAGAACAGAGACTGAGAAAATTGAGAAGGGGAAAAAGAGGATGTCATGATTTCCTGAACTAATGAGTGATTAATAATTGTTGTCCTTGAAGTGAGCAATTACCTGTAGAGCGTGGACTGAGTCACCGCATGGGATTCAGTGTATAGTTCCTTTGATTAAACAGGATTTAAGTTTATAGCCGTAGCAGATGGAGATATGGGGCCATCTGGTTTGTCTAAATAGTCCTTATTTGTGTGTACATGTGTTGTTCAAATGCATTTCCAGTCTGTCATGGACTGTGGCCAGGTAGAGAGACACGGGACACTGACTGAAAGAGAAAGAGACGCAGACTTCAAGGAAGACGGCCAGACAGCAGACAGACCAGTTAGCTGACAAAACATGTTCGAAATCAAACCGAAGGTTTAGAGGACAATGCAAACCATGTTCCCCTCTCTCATGGCAGATCAGTCCCCACCTCTGTCTCTTCGTTATAGTAATAAAAGTCTGGTTTCCCCAACTTTCTGGTTTCCCCAACTTCCAAATTTCAACTACATTTTCAAATTTCTCACCACAGGGTGTCATCACTGTGTGTCCCTCAAAAACAAACAAGTGAAGCTCTGAATTGATTAAAAAAAAAAGAAAAAAAAGGGTTTTGTCTGTCAGGTTTCATACTGGCTGCCCTTAATACCAGACTGTAGATGTGCAGGCTTTGGATTCTGCTCAGGGCAAAAATCTCTATTGTTTCCTCTAATTATCAATTATCATTCAAAGATAATATCAGGATGGAGAGATATCTGTTTTTTGTTGCTCTGTTGTGGTCTCCACCAACCCCTGAAAGAAATATCTGGTGCTCTAGTATTTCTAATCAGCACTTCTTGTCTTATGCGCCTGATAATTTAGTCCTTTTTCAACTCCTTTTGTGACTGCAACTCAAAAGCAGACCTAGATAACAGTCTTGGATTGTATGTAATATCATGCATGCACTAGTTTCATGTATCATGTCATGATAGCAGACAACTCATAACTGACAGCACTGGGGGTGCAGTATGTCTATTTTTGTGATAAAAAAAAAAAGACATGTGCTATTCTACTATTTAGTGATGTGTAGGTGGTGTACAGAGAATTCATTAGAGCTTTTAAATTAAATGTATTGCTGCTGGAAACTAAGCTTAATTTGTGAAAGTTCACCAGTTGTGGGCCAGAAAACATTGAGTTGGGAGATGTTGGGAGTGAATCTTCTCTCTCAATGAGCATCTGTTTCCACATACACATTATTGTTTGTTTCATGCTTGGTCTGCACATACCCTTCTTCTCTCAGGCAGAGACACTTAAGGAATGAAAACGTCTGCAGTCTGTCTAACAGGATTTAGGGAGTTGTTCTCTATACTCAAGGGGCATGGAAGCGCTGCAGCCCCCCTTCATGCAGCATGTTTTCCCTGTGGTGAAGGCTGGAGCTGGAGGAAATGCATATTTGGCGTAATTAGAGGGCAGGTTTTTTTTGTGTTTACATTACATAACTGCCAACCAGTATCCAAAACATACAATTAGAATACATTATAATGGCATTTAGTTGGAATTCCTATTTCTCAGGAAGTCAGTGGTTTTCATTTATTTTGGCACAGCAGCTTGTAGAGACGTCAAACTTGCTACAGCTACACTTATCTGGTTTGTCTTTTTTTTGATGTTATCTAGTAAATATTTGCTTTTTTTTTAAGGATATGACAAATTATTAATGTGACTGTAATGAATCTACATCACATTTTGCTTCCAAAGACTTATTTAGACATTTAAATGATACACAGAGGCTGTAAAAGTGTCTAATAACACCAAGGGGTTCAAAGGTCAATCTGGTTCTTTAAAAAATGTGCTTGAAGCATTTTAACAAGGTAACACTCACATGCAGGCACACACACTGGTCCAGGTTTGAGTACTGACGTGTGTGTACAGTAGGTGTTTGCACGTTTGTGAGTAGGTAGTGTGAAATCAGTGTGTGTCTACTAAACAGGTTGACTGTTTAATAACGTTCACAGAAAAACTCCCTAGATCTCCATCTCAGCTCCCCCTGCCTGCTGAAAACACTTGTTCTGGTGTAAGTGCCCTCAAGTGTTTGGCAGTAAACAATCCGTTTAAGATGGTGCAGAAAGGTGGTCCTAATATGGAGCTGTTTCTCTCAGTGTTGATGCAGAGGAGAGAAGTGGAGAGAGGAGAGAGGGGATATTATCAGGACCACTGTCTTCTCTAAAATTACACAGAATGCCCTTTAGTAGTCGACAAAACTATTCCTGTGGGACCTGCTTTGTGTCATAGTGGACAACTGGTTCATGTTAGTAACAACTGGTAAGGAAAGTCCAGCCACTGTGGGAATCTTCACTGCCCCATGAGGAAATATACATATGTACTGCAGTGCAAAGTAACTACACAGGATTTACCTCAAAGGCCTCTTGATCCAGTCCAAGATCAAGTCTATTATAGAAAAGTCAGAGAAATGACACATATAAGAAATGGCAAAAAAAAATCTGTGTCTGAAAACTTGTAACACAGGATAGGGTGTCAGAAGCTCTGTGGCTCGCCAACATCTCCCTCAATCATGATTTTTTTTAAAGGGTAAAACAAGGATGGTGAACATCTCCACTCATTTTGAAAGGGACTGTGAACCTCAAAAGTGATTTACAACAGTTGAGATATTTTAGTGAACTGGCTGACTAGTAAACTGACAGTGCCATAGAGCCACACTGCAAGCATTGTTGAAAAGAAGCAGGCCAGAAATAAAAGGCAATCCAAGGCCTAATAACAAAACAACTATCAAAGGCAGATGTTGGAAGTGGACCCAGGCTACTTTGGAACAAACGTGCTCCAATTTACCTCCTCGAGGCTCTCCCCTTTTCGAGGACTATGACACAACAGAGAAAAACCACACGAGTCAAGGTGAGGGGTTTTTCACCTCTGTGCCACCCAAATGCTGTCCGAGTCCATCAGGCCAATTAGCAGGATCTCCTCGAGGAAGTCCATTGGTTCAGCAGAGGGGGACCAGTGCAAGGTTGCAGCCCTCCCACACGTGTGTGTATGTGTGTGTGTATGTGTGTAATGCTAAACCAGACACAGCTTTGTAGCCCCTTTGAGTTTTTTTTCTCACAGGCTCTCTCTCTCTCTCTCTCTCTCTCTCTCTCTCTCTCTCTCTCTCTCTCTCTGACTCTCTCTTCACACTCGCAGTGCGATCCAGCTGAGTGGGAGAAAAGTAAGAGAGTGAGTGAGAGCGAGTAAGAGAGAGAGAGAGAGAGAGAGAGAGAGAGACTGGAGAGGCAGCCAGTCGTTCGTCCCTCACTCCAGGCTCTAAGTTTACAGGCAGCCAGGCAGGATTTTCTTGGCTTGGACGCAGCTCTCATGACAGGATTAGGAGCCGGGGACGCGGGACCAACCGGAGATCTGCAGGTCCTAGTGGACGAGCCTGAGCCAGATTCTCTCCCTGCACAGGTAAGGACTGAAACCTTCACCTTGTACCACCACATGTGTCTGTCTGCAAAAAATTCTGCAGCTGAAGGAAACAGCAAAAGCCCCAATTCTTCCTGATACAACATTTTATAGTCAGGAAGACTTTTTTGGCAAGTACAGTTTGGCACCAGAGTTAAGCTCTTGGTGATAAAAACTGATTTCATGAAGGGTATGGGAAAAAAAAACACAGCATATCATTCTAATCAAGATCTGAAATAGTTACATTGTTACATAATGTATAATGAAATCAACTAAAGGATGATCTCTGCCTCCTTTATTTATCTTCTTAAAAAGATTTTCCCTACAA
This sequence comes from Selene dorsalis, assembly GCA_900303245.1. Taxonomy (NCBI): domain Eukaryota; kingdom Metazoa; phylum Chordata; class Actinopteri; order Carangiformes; family Carangidae; genus Selene; species Selene dorsalis. The sequence continues at coordinate 31,415 of OMNW01008460.1, forward strand.
GTGTAACTTTCCTTTTCTCTCAGGCTTTGCCTTTGTTCCATAGACACTGGAGACATGCACTGATACTGAATTCATGGACAAAGAATGGATGCAATGTGGCTGTGCTGAACACTTACAATGCATTTTTTTGATTTTCTGAAGTCATTTCAAGTTAAGCTTCTGGCAACACAACTGTAGAACACGTGTCAATTATGAAACATTCATTGAAGTGTCTGCACAAACACAAAGACTCACAAAGAAACATGTGCAGATATGAATGGACCGAGCTGAGCTTCTCAGAAGAGAGGACATATGTTTGCATAACATGTAATACCTCAGCTGGATTCTACTTTATGGTAATAAAAAACAATGAATTGCTGTATGCATTACATATGAGCCGCATAATGGGGAGAAATTGCTGAAGTCAACTCTCTCTTTCTATTATGAAACTCCAGTGTGAAGTTGCTCAACTTGTGCCAAGTTTACAGAGGGTCAGTGCAACCCCCATTAATCTTGATTTCCCCCCTGAATTGGGCTTGTTTCTATTTTTAGATGCTCCTTTAATCCTTTTGTCATGTAACTGGTTGGAGGTCCAGCGCACTATGACTTAAACTGGGCACTGCTATGATTAGGGAGTTCTCCTGTGTACCTTAAGAGCAGCACTTCTGACAGAGTGAGGGGTTAATTTGCCCACTTGGACCCTCTTTGGGCAGCAAGAAACTCTGGCCCACTACATGACTCATACTCACTGAATACTTAGCCTCTTATGTGTTGTTAAAAAAAGAAAGAGGTTTGAGAGATTGTGGTGTTACTTATGAGATTTTGTCAGATGGATATTTAGCTGATTTCCAAAATTTGGAGAGTGGGGTTAGTAAGGTTGGAGGTAGGATGCAACATTTGTTGCATAACTGTTTCTGCAATAAACTTTCTGGGTGTTTAAGAGTCCATATGCATGTGTGTCTGCAGCTGTGTGTACATCCACATGGAGAATTACATGCCCCTGTGTAAGTTTCGGTAAAATTCCAGCCTCATGCAGCCGGGAGAGGGAGCGACGTGTGGTTTTACTCTGGAATCCTGTTCCAACCAAAAAAAAAAGAAAAAAGAGAAAGAGAAAAAGCTTGACTTGTAGGTTTACACTGATTACAAACTGAGAAAGACCATCTTATTTAGGTTTCTGCTGTTTCAGCTGCAGCCCTAGTTAAGTTAAGTGAAGCACTTTGTAGTAAGAGGCGGAAGAACTCTGTGTGTGTGTGTGTGTGTGTACAGATGTGTCTGGTACTGGTTGCCAGGGGAAGGCGTTGTGTGTTAAACATCTCACGACGGTTTTTTAACTTCCTGATTCTAGTGAAACAGACACTCAAGACGGATTGTTGCAGGCTAGAATGGATAAATAAATGCAGCACAATACTGCATGACATTAAAATAAACAGTTCCTCCAGCTCTTAATTTTTCTATAAAACTGACATATTTCGCAGTAATCCAGGGTTTCCAGGGGGTTACGATGGAGCTTATCATTTCATAGTTAGCAGCAGAACAGGAATGGATGCAGCCCAGAAACCGTGGGGAGAGACCACACCAAAACCTGATAAGATCAGCTGGGCACACAGAGGAGTTGCGTGAACGCACAGATGCATACGCATGAGACACTGTTCTCTTTCAGGGCGCGCAGCTGCAACTCCTGCGGGTTTGTTTGGCCCCTGGGGAATAGGAGAAAACAGATTTCTCATGGGTATAAGCCCACTATAAAGGAGCGACCACAAAGGCACACAGTTTCGCTACAGTTTCCATCAAACACCTCCTTTCAGAAGTTTGTTTTTGTGAGTTCATCACCTCTCACACTGCTCATAAAAACCCACACAAACTGTCATTTTCTGTATCTACACTTTTTCTTTTCCGCTTCCCTCTCGCCTCTCCTCTCCTGCAGAAATTAACTTGTCTGGTTTCAATTAGGCTCTCAGGGATGTGTAAGGGCTCTCTCTCTCTCTCTCTCTCTCTCTCTCTCTCTCTCTCTCTCTCTCTCTATTGCTTGCTCTCTACATACACCGTATACGTCTGTCACTGTCTCGTCCTCCGGTGTCGAGGTAAGGTGTAGAGTTTGACTTTTTTCTTCCCCTTTCTTGTAGGTCTGCAGCATCATTTTTTCCTTGCATCCTTCTTTGTCTCTTAGCGTCATGGTGGGGCTGTTACCTTTGGATACACACATACTCACACAGACACACTCACACATAAAGGAAACTCAGCCCAAGGGAAACAAAGTAAGGTCAGCATAGTAGGAGGCCAGCTGCCAGAGAAAACTCACCTATAAGCTTTTCAGCTCTCCCTGTTGTCTGGTTTTTCTGCAACAACTGACTGACTGACTTGCTTCCTGCTTCCCTACACATTTGTATGCATGCAACTTAAAGCTGAATGTTTTACATTCTTCTATTTGCAGCTCTGGAGAAAGGGGCTTGTTCTTGTTTTTGTAGCCTCCCCTGCTTGTTCTCACTTTTCTCTCTGTAACACAGTGGCCCTTGTGTTTCTGCACTGTGTTTCCTCTGGAGGTCTGAACTCTTTCCATCTCCAGCGGCCTGTCCAGTGTTATTGGAGCGTGAAGAGCCTCTGTGTGTTGGTAGTGCAGGAAGAGACTGTACAGCTTTGAGGCTTTGCGGGTGAGAACGGTGTTGACATGAATTGGTGTGGAGAAGACTTTATAGGTATAGATCTTGGTTATTCTTCATTCTGCAAGTCAAGTGTGTGGTGCCTTTTAAGTGGTTTTTTTCATGTTGGTGTGTACAGTACACTGTGAGCCAGGAACACATATTGTATGTTTTAGCCTAATTATGTAATGTCCCTGCAGCGGTGGGAGAAAAATGGGGGATTCATATCTTGCCACTGAATTGGACCTCAGACCAGTCAGAGCCAAAACTTCACATAAAAGATGTTTAATTTTCATGACTGGATGAAACAGAAAACAAGTCACCTGCAAATTTTCACCTGACAGACTCTACTGTATTGGTCCACTGTACCATTGTCTTTATTCCTCAGCTGCTAATGTATTCTTCGATTAATAGAAACAGTGCTGTGTCACCTGAAACCAAACAAATCTGTCTCTCCTCTTTGCCAGGAGGAATTTCCCTTTAGCTGACATCATGATATTTTCTCTCCCATGCAACTTCAACTTCTGACATTAATCTTGTCCTGAGCCTGGTTTTCTTCTCCATTCTGTGTTTCACTTTCTCTCCCTCCCCTGTGGTTTCCTCTCGCTGAAACATTATTTGGGAATGGTTTTCAAATCTGTATTGCCTCCATCTGTATTTCTCTTAATCTCAGTCAGTGCCTCTTCTTCTACTTCTTCTCCTCCTCTCACCCCCTCTTCCTGACGTAGGTGGTACGGGATGATGTTTGAGGCTGTGTTTCCTCTGGTCTGCTGGGGCCAAATGACCCATTTGAACCCACAGACAGTGGAGAAAAAATACACAGACAGACACACATACTGGCTCAGGGTGTGTGTCTTCTGTGTGTTTGTATCATCATTCACTGTCCCTGCATGGGCGTCTGCAGTATATGTTCCTCCCTTTTGTTCACCTGCAGTAATATACTATTACATACTATTTTGTATGTACTTCACTCACACATTCGCCTTTTGACCTCTGCTTCCTTTGGTGGAGTGGTGTGACCCTGTGAGTGAGTCACTTTTGTTGATCTCTGACTGTCTCACATCAGATTGCAAGTGTGAGGATCAGAGAAAAAGCTGTTTTATGCATGTTCAAGCTGCTACAGCAGGAAGAAGTATGATATTCAATTGGAGTCTGAGTTTTAAGTCCACACTTCTATCACCCTATTACCAAAACAAATTCCACACAGACTAAAGCATTTATTCAGTGGTTTGTTTTGATTAAGAGCACGCTGGTGCTGAGTACTTGCTGTCTCTACCTTGTCGAAGACTGACTCACTAAATTGTTTTGGTTTGAAAAACCATTTGAAAGATTTGAGGCAATCTACCAAATGACTTTTCCACTTGCTCAGCAAGTTTCAAGCACAATACAGTAAAGTGTGTGTTGGGTAACTGTGGCTCTATCACAATTGATGACACAATTGCACCCACACAGTGTTGGAACTACTTCTCTCTTGGGTTTGCTGGCAGTGCTGTCTGATTGTGGTCGCCCTGTAAAAAAAACACCTCATGTGGTTGAAATGTGAAAAGTATTGAAAATTGAGCTGGGCATGAAAACGAAAAATAAAATGTCTAATAATTAGATCTAGCACCCAATATAAAAAGGCTAACAACATTTCTGTTAACAGGGTGACAGTGATGCATTTAAGCTATGTTCTTGTTAGCACGCAGGAGCTGAACTATTTAAAATGTCAGCCTCACGTGGCACCACATAAAGCTTATGATTAATGGGATGATCTCTTTTAGAGTCTGTGTCACTTGGTGTTCATTCAATAAAAATGTAATAATATCCCATGTCTTGTAAGCAATGAGCTAATCTCTGACTTTCAAATATTGGCGCTGCCTAGTAACCATATGTATTACAGTAGACAGCTAAGAGAAACTTTGTGGTGTTTATACAAAGATAAATTTCAGCACTACAAAAGTTTAAAACTAAAACGCTAACTGTGCTGTGAAGCTTAGTTATCACAGTACTTTTAGCTAAATGCTAAAATACTTATGTCAAGCAGGTAGCCTACTACTGTAGCATGTTGTGATAAGTTAAGGTGGCGTAAGATGAAAAATTAAGGTCACCAAAGTTACTGGGGGAATAGTTGGGTGTCCCTTCAAGATTTTATGGAAAGCCATTCAGTACTTGCTGAGATATTTCAGTCCGGACCAAAATAGTAGGTGAACTGACAGTCGATCCCCAGAGCCATTAGCAGGGCCAAGAAGAAAAAAACGATCCAAACTGGCCCAAGAGGAATTATAAAGTTAAGAATAATAACCACAATACTTGCTGTGGTTTCCTAATATTTACCCTGGACATGTATTCATCATCTGTAATTCACCTACAACAAAAAAACCTGATTCTTTTAACAGCCTTGTTTTTTTAGTGTCCAAAATGAGACATGCTGCTGCCACATTTCATGTCCAGACCAAACTTGGTTCAGAGCAGATGACAGTGGCAGCAGTAGTGAAGGTATTTAGAGCAGTGCCCCTGAGGAAATATCAGACTGAAACACGCTGGATGTTTATAGAGAGAGACAGTTTTTGTTTGAGACTGCTTTGAGTTGGACTGACCAGAGGGAGCTGGACTGGGAAATAATACTAGACTGGAAGGGCTAATTCAGGCTGGTATGGGCGTGAGGTGAACCACAGGGATGGGTTTTGGCCAGAGAAGGGCATGTTATGGTCCCAGCTGGTATGTGTGTTTGGATACTGCAGGCTGACCGTGGCTGTAGGTTTTTAACATAGCTGAACTTTTCCTGCCCAGTGATGTGGAAAAGATCTGAGAAGAGCCAGCACTGGTCAACTGATCTCATCAATCATCAGGGGCTCAATCTTTGATAGTAATGAAAGAGGTCATAGAGTGTGCTTCATCCTTTACTATGACCAAATCTCAACCTGGAAGCACCTGTGAGAGAGTTCAGAGCAGCGCTCCCAAAGACAATAATTGAACCACCACACAGGGGAACGTCTTTTGGAAGAATGATGTTCATCCGTCAGCGGAGCTCCAGAATTTTATGTATGCCAAAAGACTTTGTGGAGGCAGTTAGTTTTTCCTTTAATTTGTCACCAGTAAATCCCTAATATTTTCTACATTATGTGTATTTTTGGAAGATGAGGCCAGTCTGCACTAGAGCGTGTGTTTTCTTTGAATTAACCTATAATTCTAGTCATATTAAAGCCCACTGATGTGCACAGGACTATTGGTACAGGTGGATCACAGATCTGTTGCTCAATCACCTGTACCAGACCAAGTGACATAGCCTGAGAGGATACGTCTGGGTCTGCTCGAGACACCTCTCCATGGTTTTCACCTCAGTGTAGTCTAGTCTGGCTGTTTGGCCTGGCATGAGTCAGAATGTGTCTCTCATCATCTGTGTAATCATGAAACCCAGACATGAGAACATGTGTTAGCAGTTGATGTGCAGAACCCAAGCATATGAACAGACATACACTTTAAAATACAGAGAAAGAGGAAAGACAGACACAGCCGTGCACACGCTTCTGGACAGAGGTTGAAAAGACCTGTTCAGTCAATCTATACTGGATTTGGAGTAACAGCTCAAGAGAAGTGTATTACTCCAGTGGAGGGAATCGAACTTTTGTGTTTGCTTTGCTGGAGACGATTGATAGTCTGGACAGTTGAGGAGCACTCAATGGGCTGGAAAGATACATTCTCAGCTGTTTCTGTCTGTAGCTCGCTAACATGCCCAGTCTGTTATTCACAATGGAACAGCACCATCTGCATTGACAAGCTTGTTCCACTGTGTGAGAGACTGGGAGCCTGTAAGGGGGCTGCGGTTTGGTACAGTTGGAATGGGTCGGTGTGCACATGTGTGTGTGTCTGTTTGAGTGTGCACTGTTTCTTGGCAAAGCTGTGTGGCTTGCCTTTTTGCCTCCGATCACACAAGGGACCCATGACTCACTTTTTTTACCATACAACGTGCATGCACACCCACACACACGCACATATTCAAAAAAGCAAGAGCAGGGCGTCCAGAGCAAGTGGTTGTGCAGCACAAAAAAGTCAGCCCCATCATTATCATGTTATAAAATTTAATATTTCCAGTCTTGAACTTTTCATATTCGTGGCAAATGATAGTTTCACAGTTTGGCCATACAACTGGCAAGGCGGCCATATTAAGTCAGGATAGCATAGCCAGGTAGTGACTCCAACACATATATGCAACATATATCCATTGAGTTTGTATATATGATGATGAATGTATGTCTAAAATAAAAATATTTCTAAAAATCATAAAGGGAACCTATTAGGAATATTCCATATATTGATTAATATGATTAGCCTATGCCAATACTGTATATGTATTTGTGTTTATAAAGGCTTATGTTTGCTTATATTGTAGACAGATGTTACATAAATATATATCCATCTCAGCATACATAAATTAAATATATAATGGATTTCACATATTTTAAACATATGGCTACAATATCTTATACTACACGAAAAATGATGTTTTCTTATAACCAGAGGATGTATAACCAGTGGCTGGTTATTTTAGCACAAAGAGGACACAACTTATCTAGTAGAAAGAACTATTTTGTGTTTTACAGGAGCTTATACGCTGCATTGTTTCTTGATGAGGTCACATACCTAAACTTTGACTGTGTCTCAACCAAAGTGGTATCAGGCTGTGGGTGAGGTCAGGACAAGTTTAAATCAAACACAAATGTGGATTAAGGCAACCTTGAATGTTAAATACAGTACTTCACATTTCAGATGTATTTTTTTTCTGCAGGGTATATGCTGGCAGATAACACTAGAGCCTGTAAACACACGTCCAAATGTAAACAACCTGCAGGTGGATGCATGTTTGAGAAGAAGTAATCAATGCTGCCCTTCGGCAATGTGAGCAAGAGAGAGAATTTGCAACATGTAAAGAGAGAAAGAAGACACAAAGAGGGATGGAACGTGTAATAAGATCAGGAGACAGAAAGGTAAAGAGGAAAGGCGTGCATAGAAAGATGGCCGGGAGACAGGAAGAGAGAAACGTCTGTGTCTGGTTTGTTGACGGTAGAAAACACCCCAGAAAGAAAACAGCGCTTTACTACATCCATGTTTTAACCCCTAAAATGTTAACATGTAACAAATGTCTTTCTTTCTTTTCCTCAAAGCCTCCTTTTCCTGTTCCCTCCTCCCTTTGCTCACCTCTTTCCTCTCACTCTACCTCTCCACTAACTCTTTCAGCATGTGCAGTGTTTCCATTTCAGTTGTCAGCACATCTGCACATGCAACCAAGATTCAGTTGTATAGGTGGTTATGGTAATGCTGATTGGCCGAATCACTGATACTCCTTCTTTTCCAAGTGTTGTTTTTATGGTTTATATGTGCATCATTCATTTCTGACCAATATGCACATTGATTACCTTTAACCTTGCTACTTCAGTGTAAGGGACTGTCCTGCAGACTGAACAGGGTGGAACCTCAGAGCTTCAAAGGCGTGCCACAGTTTGTGTTTTGCTCATGGCCGTCTCTGTTTTTCCTTTGTTTTTCTCTTCACACACAGCTGTGACCGGCTCCTTGTGTCCTGTCACACCAAAATCATCCCACAACAGCCTCCCAAGGTCGAACTGATTACCAAGAGGCCTCCCTTCCTCCTCTCCCGTCTCCCATCATGCGTCCCCTTGCCGCCCTTCTCCTCTTCCTGCTCCTCCGGTCAGCCGA
>OMNW01008460.1:39743-51314 GCA_900303245.1 Selene dorsalis
CAGGGGCCGTGTGCGAGGCAGAGGCAGGGCAGGGGTCATGAGGCGCCAAACTCACGAGTGTAAGGAATACATCGAGGCAGGGGAAAAGTACCTGGACTGTCAGGACCGGCAGCTCACCACCGTGATGCAGGACTGGCCCAAAGACATTCACCACCTGTTGCTGGCAAGAAATAAGATTCAGGTACAAACAAACAGTTTGCACTTGCGTAGTGTAAATAAAAAGAAACAAGACACAGACCACCTGCCGCAGTTGGATATAAGGCGCCACTAACAGTTTAACAGATTCTGAGAATGTCGAGTGGTGTTTTATATAACAGTTACTGTCTCAAGCTTCTTACTCTGCACATAAACCCAGCCAGATTGTTGATACCACGAGCATCTGTACACCATTCATTTGGTCCTCAGATCAAAGACACACTTTTCCACCACCTGCGTGTGTGTGTGTGTAGATCTTTGCGTGTCTAAGTGCACGCACAGGATGTGTGTCACTGGTGTCGACAGGAACGAAGCCACAGGCCTTGCCATTGAAGTAACAAATGGGGATGAATGAGTTCTAAAAACCAATCAAATAAAAAACAGCTTAATTAAACTTTACTCTCACACATACTGGTTCAAAGAGCTGGGTGGCTGAGTAAAAGAGTTGTGAGGGAAAGAATGAACAAAGAGGGTTTGGTTCTGTTTTAGCTTGGACAGGTGGGTTTTGCATATATTTATGTAATCTATTTTGAGACTATTTGTTAATTGTACTTAAAGACAGCTGCGCCTTATTGTGAGAAATGTATAGAGAAATATCGGTTCATCTCAGTTCCACAAAGCTTTTTATTTTATTTTTTTTTGAAAATTTCAGACAACTTGCAGCATACAGCTGGCAGACCAAATTAGCCAGCAGCTGGAGAACAGAGTGGAGCACTTAAGAGCTAAAGGGCTAAATATTAGAACTGTCACAGTGTTTGTTTTCACTAAAGCTATTGATGCTGGCCAGATAGGATGCTGATTGCTTAGTAATGAATTCAGAAATCCACGCAGGAGTTAAGACAGCCTTTCATCACTGGAAGCCACTATTTAGTTCACTCCATTGGCTGAATATTGAATGAGTCACTGACTCAACCAAGATGTTTTTACATCCTGGTTGCAGTGCTGACTTATATAACATTTGTGTGTGTTGGTGTTTTTCAAATTTTTTTTGTAGTTTGTGTCAATATATATGACAACATCATCTTGATGTAGGAACGTATGTCATCTATTACATTTCATGGGTTAAAATGATCTTATAAACCAGCCAGACCCTGTAGTTTTTGCAAAATTTGATGTACAGTATTTATGACAGGACAGTAGTCAATTCAAAATACAGTCCCCACATTCATCATAAAAAAACAGTATGTTTGCCAGTGCAACTTTGTAGCTCAGTGACAGTTGTTGGACAGCGATGGAGCTCTGTGACTCAGAGCTCCAGGCTGTTAAAGGTTTGGGTACAGAGAACTATTGGCGGGACCAATTCAGTGTTAGTTTTGGAGGACAAGTGTTTATGTTAACCAGACTTTTCCTGTTATTACAGCAAAGACAAAACACATAATGGCAACCAAACCACAAAAACCAACAGTTCATGTCTCTCTGTTTAGGTTTTGAGGGACAACATGTTCTCCCAGTTCACCCAGCTGAAGAGCCTGGACCTCCAGCAGAACGACATCTCCATGGTGGAGGACAGAGCATTCAGTGGCCTGTCCCAGCTCACCACCCTGCTCCTCCAGCACAACAGACTGAGAACGGCCACCGAGGAAGTCTTGCTCCCTCTGCCCCGCCTCACCTACCTCCGTCTCTACGACAACCCCTGGAGCTGCCAGTGCTCACTGGACAGCCTGGTCAGGAAGTTGCAGGTACCCAGCAGCCGCAACTTGGGCAACTTCGCCAAGTGTGCCGAGCCTCATTTACTGACGGGCCAGAAGCTGAAGAAGCTGAACGTGGACTTGCTGTGTGCGGATGACAACCAGGTGGGTGGCAGGCCGGGAGCGGGGGGACAACCAAGGCCTCCACCGATGCAACAGAAGCCAGAGGCCACATCTATGTGTCACACCTACATGTTCCCTAAACCTCTGCTGGACTGCAGCAGCAAAGGTAAGAGAACTCAACTCTTCTAGTACTACTACGACTACAACTACTAGTAGTACACTGTTAACTCAGTAGGCCACGCTCAAGGCTGAAATATATTATTTGATGGATTGCTGTGAAATTTTGTACAGACATTCATGGTTACCAGAGGATGAACCCCTCTGACATTTTTGGCTTTAGTGGAATATCAGTATCTGAACTTTTGGATAAACTGCTTTGAAATCTGGTGCAGAAAATGTTTGTAGTCTTTAGTCCAGCAGCTATTATGTTCACAGGGATTGACTCATGGTGTGCTATTTATTTGACGACCACGATGTTTGACAGAAGTAACAAACTGACTGCCCTGGCAGTGGAACGTCTTGTATAAAAGGTGCAATTGTTAGGATTGCACAGCACTCACCGGTTGCGACTTAGGCCTGCATATACCGTGAAATTGGGCATGAGAATTACTCTTGCTGTGCAGTGTTTTGGTTACGACCAAGCTGAGTAAGCAGAGTTATGTGTCTTCATTAAGTTTGCCACATGGAGTGTCTGAACCACGTAGGAGCAGGCTTTCCTGTTTTCTGCTTTCAAAGTGCCACATGTCCTTTGGTTCAAAGGTGAGATGCATATGTGAGGACAGCTTTGCGCACTCTTCCAACTTCTATTGTGTTATTCTAATTTGAATCATACACTGAATTATGTTTTGCAGATTTGTGCTCTCCAACAGATCTTAGAAGACAAGGACAGCCACCAGCCTCTCAATCTGGTTGTGTTTTTTAGTTTTGTTTTACCACTGACTCAGCATGGGTAGAGTTCTGCAGAAAAGATCAGAACAGGCAGGCATCAGTCAGAAGAAAGGGAGAAGATAAAGTGTCTCCAACTGTCTTTCAGCTCCTCCAGTTTTCACATCTGGTTCTCTCTGTGTAAAATGCCACTTCCTGGCTGCTACCATAGTGCAACATCTCCGGGGCTCCATAAACATTTGGTCTTTTGTTTCACTGTTGCAATTCTAAAGAAGCAGAGATGACAATTCCTGGACTGTGCTGAGTTCACACATCCTTACTTTTATGTGGTCTCTTTATACTTCCATTGCTCTCTCATCTCCTCCCTCTCATCCCCCTCTTTATCCCTTTGTACTCTCCAAAAGGACTAAAACACAATTCATCTGCTGTCAACACACAGCACTGAAAGATTGCCTGTGTGCATGATTGGGACCAAGTGAGTGCCCAGATTTACATGAGGAACTTGAATGCATCTATAAATGGGAGAGCTAATGCTCTACAGAGAAAGCCATCTTTCACAGAGAATCGACTAGCCAAAGCCACACAAGGCAGCATCTGTGTTGTGCAAATGCTCGAGGAAGCTTTTCACATATTTTCCAATTTTTTTTTTTCAACTGTAGGACTTTTGAATCGATTCTTTATCTGAAGCACTATAAGGTTTCTCTGTTTCGCTCACAGGCTGGCTCTCTCATCCACCTCTCCATCCTGCTTCCTACAAAACCATGCCCCACCATGAAAGCCATTGTGTGGTGTGGGATGTGTGATTGTTGCTTAATATATTACAGCTGCCGAGCATGGCATTCTGCACTTTTCATTTTTACAAGAACACCCATGTAGTTCTACTGAAAAGTGATGCCAGTTGAAGATAGTGTCTTTTAATTTAGTTGTTTTGACTGTGATGAATTTCCAGCATCACTGTTTTCATTAACCGCATTGGTTGTATTAGCTGTCAATCACAGTGAAATCTGATCATAGGTGGATTATGATAATTTGATAATTTCATATTATGCTCTCTCCAGCTCCTTCTGTCAGTTCAATCATCTAAAACACTTACAGATGTGAGCAGAGTTTGGTATCCTGTGGTATGACATGGCCTGGAGAACTCTTGGCCAACTAATGATTATATAATCAAAAACATATTAGCATCTTTAAATTGACTCTTGTTGCTGGATATTTCTCAAGATCCCCTGCCTCTCCGACAGCATAAGGATTGCTTGAGAAAATTGGAGCTGTATTGTTCATGCCACGCTCCATAATAAATTACCTCTCCATCCCACAGGAGAAAGCTGCTCATTAGGGTCTCACAAAACATTTATTTTCTGTCCGTTACTGACACGCACCTTAAGCCCCCTGTGCAGTATGTCTGCACCATGTTGCTTCCAAGTTCTCATTAAATCCAGTGCAAACTGTACTCCTGTTGGAAAAAGTTTTGTAGTTTGTGATGTGATGGCAGCAATTTGATTTCACACAATTTTATTGGGGGATTTTATAATGTGAACACAATTTAAACTAAAATAATATACTCATAAAACTATGTTTTGACACAAAGCTACAGTATAGGATGAGGGCCACAAAATGAGCTAACCTTACATGACTCATATTGTACTTGAAGGTGCCCTATGGAGAATGTACACAATGAAGCAATGCTTTAATGACATATGACAAAGCTGTGAAAGCAGAGTGGAGCGAACACCCTGCAAACACATCTGGACAGAATGAAATGACCAAATCCAATTGACATGCAGTTGAACGTAGATCTTTTGGGCCTTTATCAAGCTGGCTCCCAGTGCAGGTGCACACTAGGTTTTCAGGAACATGCCATATAATGCAGCTGCAGTGGTAGCAGCTTTAAATTTTAATTTTCAGCCAGCTACAGTTATTCTAGCTAATTAAATGTCAGAATGACAATGGTCTAAAATACCAAGGTTAACTGAAAAAAATGGGGGAGAGTGAAGTGTCAGGAAGTGGAACATGGATTTCTTTCACATGGGACTGAAAAGCAAACATGCAGCAAGGAAAAGAAAACCCAAAGCAGAATGGAAACAAACTCTCTTGGTCTATGAAGCCTATATTTTCTTCTTGTTGATCTCTTCCCTCTTGTTTTTCTCCCCAGTCTCCATGTCTCCCTTCTTCTGGTTTAAGGACTGTTACTCTGAGGTGAACCACAGCAGATTTCAGGCTCCACATCATGCTTGCTGGAGATCAGTGCGATACAGAGTGGTCAGAGTTAATAGGGAGGTCTTGAGGCTCTGTTTCTCAAGGATGGAATGTGCACTTTAGAGTCTGTGGTAGTATCAAAATATGCCTTCAAATTACTTCTGTGTAAGTCCCCTCTGTCCAATGGAGACATTATTGAACCCTTAAATTGTATTTATCCTGGATTAGTTCTCATATTGAAGCTATTTTTTTTTTTTTTTTAAATCTAGGTCTCTGGCTGGACTGCAGCAACTGCAGGGCCAGCCCTATAATTGCTAATTGATGACTTGACTGACTGACTGACTGACTGAGTGATGGTGCTTCCACCACTGCTCAGTGGAGTGCCATATGTAAGCATAATAAGGGTGACATGAAAATAAGTTACATTGGCTAAAGAAGAGTAAAAAAAAAAAAAAGCAGCAAAAAAGAATACCTATATTTAAAATAGGTACTCCTAGCATTAATGAGGTAACATTAACATAAGAAAATGAAGGTTAGCTTAAAGAAAAGTAATGTTAACATTTATAGAATTACTAAATAAAGACCCCTCATACCAGATATTTTAGTGCAAAATCTCTCCACACATTGCGTTGCCCGGAAACCCATCTACAGGGTGGTTTTTGTCATGGCCTAGTTTAATACATGGCCTTCAAGGCTGTGCTCATAAGGTCAAGAAATCACAGGTTTCAGAAGTACCACAAATCCTCAATATAAACTTCAGGCCATTCGAGTAGGCAGCTGAAAGTGACTCATGTTCTGTATATGGTGAGTTGGCTGCTGCCCAGGCACACACACACACACCCACACCCACATCCATGATATTATGTCAGGCTTTCTCCCTGAGCGTCTCAGCACACAGACGGTGGGCAGTTAGTCAGCAGAAAACATCTGCCATAATGTCATTTGAGCAAGAGGCAGAATTAGAGAGCATGAATGAAAAAGAGTAAAATATAATATCAAACATCACTCTCTGCAGCAGGAGGATTAGGCCACAGACGCCAAGAAGCTTTCCTGCAGTGGTTTGTGTCTTTTCTTCTCTAGGAATTGTACTGAGACTTTTCCAAAGAGATTTTTTAGTCTGAGGCAAAGAGGTCACTGAAATACCTTGGGAACAGGCTGTGAGTTACTGAGAATTTCCACTGAACCCAGCTGTTATGCTAGGTGGTTGTCTTTATTGTCAAGCCAAATGGTTGGGATATACATTTCAGTGGCTCTGTTATTTATTCATCAGGGTGGGCTCAATGTAGAAACAGAAAATTTGCATGCATTTACTGTACATAGCAACTTAAAAGTCGGTATGCATTTATCTATATAATCTTATTATTTATCCAGTAGAGGTATCTCGATTCTTAGGGTTATGGGGTTGGGATTGCTTCATTATGTATTTACAATTGTTCAGTCAAAGCTAAGCTGCTAATTTGCTGGTGGTGGTAGGATAGTACATACAATATACATCCACTTTCACTATGAGTTATAGCAACAAGGCAGGAATTCGTCTGTGAAAACACACCACGGACCACAAGTTAAACTCCGTTGACCATCAGCATGAGGGAGTGCATGTCACTGTAATACTGTAATAGTGATATCACATAAACAAAGATGTCAGCATGTTTAGAAAAGGCTTTACCTCTGTCTCTATATCTTCTGTGGGAATGATGACAAAGATTTATGTATATTACATAAAGCCCAAACATAACTCACATGCAAAATCCACGGTCTACAAACTCACAGGAGCTTGACAGGTTATTGAACTTGTCTTGTAGATCCCAACCATGTGCTTTTTCTTCAACATGTGTATATAGGATATTCTCACTCTGCTGTAAATATACTGTATATACCCTTCTGTATTCTTCTACCTCTAGTCTTACAGTACATGCAGCTGTTCTACTAGTCTAGCAGCTGAAGTGCGAGTGACCTCACATGTAATATAGTTAAACTGACGTAGGCCCATGTTAAATATGAACCATTAGCCACCATGAAGCTCATCTAGTGCCTAAAATGGTTAAGAAAATGCTCGACACGACTCCTCCTGTTAAGTGTGGGGAGCGGGTCCGACTCCAAACCACAAAATTCACTGCACTACGCAGCAGTTGGCCCGAGAGTAATCATGTCAACACTGTACAAATCAGAATGAACTGCTTCCGTCTCTACTGTCCAAACAGTACAAAACACACAGCTCCACCTGGTCAAGACTGATTCAGTGTTCAGGCTCTAATGAAGTGTATGTGCAGATGGAGTCTATATTTCAGCTTTTTGAAAAAATCTGAATAAATGATTGCACCACTGGAAGACATTTCATGGAATAAATGGTAGGAGAAAGGAGGAAAAACAAGTGGACAAATGACTTTTTCCCCCCTAACTCTGAACTTATGTGTTCACATACATCATCAGTAGTGCTAACCCATATCCTAAGGAGTGGGAAATATTCTGTAGACACGTTCACATGAATGTCCTGCACAGCTGCAGTACTAAATCACTCTATTTAAACCATGGTAATGTTACTGCAGTGTGACATCCATATGTTACACTAATGCATCGCCTGCATGTGTTTTAAGTATAAATGGGACCTCCATAGCTTTAGCCATTGAGCGGCTCAGTTTCTGCAGCAAATAACACTAGCCTGGCGTTTTGACGTGAAGCAGGTGCTTTAGACCACGAAGAATAAATGATGAAACCCACCAAAAATGTAAGAGCTAATGGTCCAAATGAAATTGGGGTAGTAATGAAGCACAAAGCATTTTTTTTCCTTCAGTTTATTTCTTTGGTTTTGACAGAAAAATCCAAGAGCGACAGATGTTCAAATGCGCTCCAAACTAATGACTCCAGCAGATTCAGATAAAAAACCCTATCCAAGACCAGAGATGACTGAATGACTCTCACTTTTCCTGACATGTTCACTCTCACTCTCTCTCGCTCCCTCTGCATGCTTCTTCATTCGGCAGTGCACTCTGTAGGGGCACACTGCAGATGTTAAAGTAGGAAAGAGCTTAACACTTTATCTGAAAGATTTGCTCGATTAAAAATAACAAGATATGAATATGTTGCAAATGAAGCTAATGAACAAGATAACTGCTTCTGCATTTTTTTTAACCCAGAGGATAAATATAGACACTTGTCCAGTCTTAACAGTCCCACTGTCTCTGTTGAAGGCACAGTGCAGGAGATTATCCACATTCATCTGTACACAGACCACAGGCATATCTCTCTTGGCTGGAGATGTTGTTTTTTTTGTGCAAAAAAAAAAAAGGTTTCACAATTTCTCAAAAGGAAGCCTGGGAATTTGAGTGTGATGCTTGTGCCAGCATTGTTTTCCCAGCTTTGCCTCATATGAAAATCTGCTTGGACAAAGTTGCAGACACATGTACACCTAAGGCAGGATGGGATTCCCTTTGGACTTCACAGAAGGAAGTTCTCACTGCGGGGGAGTGAAGCCTTTGTAATGTGGGAAGCAGCAGTCTCCAAAGTCTGTCCCTGTGTTAGGGTTCGGGGGTTTGGTTTCAGCTTCTGCCTGCAGCACTTCATCAGCTATCACTGAACAATAATAATACATTTCCCAAATGTATGGGTGATGTCTGTAGAGTGTGCGTGAGTCTGTCTGTGTGATTATGTTTTCTCAGTTGGTGATTTATGGCAACATGTCTTCATGATAACTGGCTACAACATCTGTAGTAGTAAAGTGTCTGCATGAAGACTGCAACATCTGCACTGTAAAAATGTCCATAAACATTCTTCTGTGTAAATAAATACATGCAGGAAACTAGTGCACAAGCCACATGCATGTATGGATGAACGCTCAACCACACACATACTGTACACTACAACTTAGAATCATTGTTCAACGTAAAGACTGTTTGATTATGTCTCAATCAGTATACGTTCCTGGGACACACTTCCATTTCCTGTCATCTGCGACCATCAATTCTGTCAATTGGAAACTGCTTCAGAAAAAAAAAATCATGTGCATTTCAATGATACAGGTTGCAGAGACCACTGACTGAACTATACTATCATTCAAAAACCATAAAAATGTTTTGACACGAAAACACTTTGATGTGACAGCCAAAAATCCCAGAAGAAGAAGCTGTGCAATAACGACCTCAACATAAGTCTGGATCTATTTATTTTCTCTGATAAGCTCCATATATCAAGATACTGCAGCTTCAGCTATTTTGTTTTTATGTTTAGGACGGAATGTGTTGGCAGTGATAAATCTTCATTAAAACTGTTGCAACACTTTTGGGGATGTTATTGCAATTGTGAAGTGTGCTTCAGTGTGGGACAACTCCAGGGAGAATCTGCTGTTGAGGGGGGAATACGTGGGGAATCGCTGTTTCATACATTAGAGTCGATGCCGTCGCACTTCACGTCCATCTTCAGAATGCTGAAATGTTGCTCTCAACCCACACAACATCTTGAAAATGTATAAAGATGCAGACAGATTGGATTTGCAGCTTTCCTGATTCTGGGACTGTGCACGCTCTACATCTGCCTCAACCCTTCATAACGCAACAAATAAAGATGCACTCATGTCTTGATAGGTTTCAATACCTGGAGTTAATTCAAAGTGTCTATATGAAATCCAGTCGTTTTATAAGTTGGGTAAACCTTTGTTCCTTTACGGTATGTTATCTCTCCCACACTTTCCCTCCTCTCTGCACTCAGAGTTGAAAACCGTATGTTTGTCTGTGTTTCTTCCTCTGCAGATTTGAATCGCATCCCGTCTGACCTGCCATCTGATATAGTGAAGATGGATCTGTCCAGCAACAATATCAAACATCTCAGGCCCAAACAGTTCCTGCTGTCCAAAGACCTCAAGCTGCTCAACCTTAGTGGCAACAGCCTGCGTCATATAGACACAGGTAATGCCACACCATCACCCTCACATACACGTGAGAATGGACTCTTTGAGACACTTCTCTCTGATTGGCTGGCAGGTATTTGTTAGAGTCACATACCAGGAACAAGCATAGTTCTCATCAAAAGGTTAAACTGCTGTTTTAACAGTATTTAATCTTCTGTTATATTTCCATTTGGGCCTGGTTTAACTAATGGTTACCAACCTGGAAGTCAAGAACCCAAGATAAATAAAGAGTTGATTATTATAACATGAGTTATACACACATATACACACTTTTCCTCTCATCTTGGGATTTTACATCTGAATTGCACATCTGAACAATCAGTTTGAGTTTTTTTCAATCCTGCCTCAGCAACAGCAGAACAGGCATAGCATAAAAAAAAAGTGCAGACTCATTATTTTCTTCAGATGTTTGGGCTCATGTCTTCCCGCCCAGAAGGAAAATCCTTCACGAAAGCTTGTAGTTTTATTCATTACCCCGGGGCTTATGTTGCAATCTACTGTAGCTCACCCCAGTGCGTCTGAAGCTGCTGGGAATTTTAGAAACTGGAGGTTATGAGAGCTTCTGATCGTCAGTAACACATGGCTTCAATCATTTCTGCTCCTTCTAATTTTGTTTTATTCTGTAAAAATAAAAAAAAGGATTATAATCATTTTCATGGGGTTGTTTATTTAGAATTTTTATGTGGATGATGAACAGACAGGGAAAGAAACATGAATGAAAGGGTAACAAAGTCTCTGGCACACTGGGATTCTTATTAAAACTGTAGATGTAGTTGTTTTTCTTTGCAGCAGTCTCTCATTGTCGGATTTGGCCAGATTGTTGTAGTTTTTCTAGGCAGGACAACAATGAAATAGACAAAACGATAAAATTTACAGTTACAGGGAAGTACAGTGTTATTTTGTGCACATTCCTGTGACTAATAACTTGGCATTTGAGGAATTATGGGGGCTCCACCTATCTGGAACTCCAAACTCTGCAGAAAATTGTCTCAGTGTGTTTTCCTGTAGTAAGTGAAGAAACAATGAAGCAACATGTAACAGTGTGACTTAAGCAACAGCCATATCTGTAGTCATGGGGACTGTAAAGTTGTGTTTATTTGTTTTGGAGACTTGGGACAAGCTCTAGGGGGTGAGGGGTAAGACCTTAACTTGTCACCTCCGACAGATGATAAATTAATTAGAGCTGGGCTCGTGTTTTCAGGTCATTCCCTCTGTTTCTTTGTTGGCTCCAAGAAATCCAACACATGTACAATAAAAGCAGGAAAGGTTAATGAGAAGGTTCAAAGTGTTCGCCCAGTTGGCGCTGTATGAATGTTGTATGAATCTGCGATCACTGTGGGAGTGCTGATTCAAATACTTGGAGATTACTCATTCCGTGACAAAAACATTGACAGTGGTCTCAAAGGATGGTTTGAAGAAACAGATGGAAAGAACAGTCATGGAAGAACTGACGTGTCATCAACTCACTAAAGGAACCATGGTCATTAAAGTAACACTTTGGCATTTTGGGGAATGGCTCGAAACATTTCTTTGCTTTCTATAATGTCTGGATCAAAAAGCATAACCCTCACCGTGGGATAGTTAAGCACTGAAGACTGAAAAAAGGGAAACATCAAACAAGGTGGTAAAACTGTGATCAAGCAG
>OMNW01008460.1:54497-89169 GCA_900303245.1 Selene dorsalis
TCATAAACATTTTTGTAATACATCCTTACATATGGAGCTGTCACAGGAGGAAGTCATACAAAAACATAATTCACAGCCTTCAGGTTTGTAGCAGGTTTTCCAGGATGTTTTCATCCAGAGCCAGCAGCAGCAGCAGATGATCACAACAGAGATCAGATTCTCAAGGCAGACAAAAGCATTTTGACAAAACAGATTCCAAGTAGAGGTGTAACAATTCAACTGTGAAAAGACACCAGGTGTAGAGATGTCTGTATTCTCATTGAACTGACTGGGGTGTGCTTGAGTCTTTATAGTCACATTTCTATTTATGCAAATACAAACTCAAACAACAGCCATCTATAGCTGAAACAAGATCGATTCTGTTTCTCTTAACAACAGTGATCAGGCCCATTACTGCTCACCACCGGCTCTTACTGTCAGTGGTGAGCATGGCTAGTCGTAGCATTGACTTTCTTGTCCTTAGCAGCACCAGAAGAACAATTTTCTAATTATCTTCAAGTCAGACGAGTCACAGAAAAGTACACAGAGTTGATCTGTCAGTACTTTCCAATAATTGCTTAAATTCCCTCAATGCAAACACCATTGCTTCTTGAGGCCTTGACAGCTGTAATCGACATCTGTGCATCTTCATAACCTCTCTGTTCCTCTTCCTCAACATTCTTGATGAGAAATGTCCTTCACCTCCTTCCTCGTCCGCTGACAGCTCTTAATTCCAAAAGCTGTCACCATTTATCACCCCTGTCTTTATCCTCACTTTTTTCAACAACATGTCTTCTTCTCTGGTGGCGTGTAGGCAGCTGCAACGCCGTTCACAGGCCTGGAGTTGGCCCGGAGGAGTACTCGAGGCGTGTGGTCTGAGTCCTCCTGGTGGACGTTCAGGCCATTACGGGACAGCAGCTCTCTGGCCATCATCATGAAGGCTTCCTCCACATTCTGACTCTCCTACACACAGGTGGAGGAGATGGAGAAGTTTAGATAAGAATTTAAAACAATCATAAAACATTTCGTCGGTGTGTTGTATATGTGCACACTCATCACCTTTGCTGAAGTTTCGAGGGCAGCTAGTACGCCCCTGTCTTTTGCCAGTTTGCAGGCTTCCTCAAACAGAACCTGACGTTCATCCTCCAGGTCACATTTATTACCTGAACAGACAAAGACAGTGAATGTTTATATTTTTTAATCAATGCACATGTTTACATGGAAATTGCAGATTTATATACATATATATATTTGTGTAGGGAAATCTGTTGGCAGGTTGGTATGTATGTAAGCAGACAATCTAGATATGAGGTACCACTAGGAGTATATTGTATGCTGACAAATTCACATTAGTGAGAATATAGCTACATTAGATTACATGAAAGCACTATAGCTGATAATTATTGCCATTATAAGTGTATAAATAGCTGCCATGGCTCAGTGGTTAAGGTATTGGGACCTGAAACCTATGGGGATTCACTGTGTGGATGAAAAACCACAATATTCTGCACATTTACAGTCTGTGCTCCAAAATTTTAGCAATTGCTATGAAAGCTTGTTGTTTAGGGTAATAAAAGCCACACCTAGGCTTTACAGTTAAAGTGATCACCTCCCGTCCATCTCATGTCCCAGGAAGGCATCACAGTGTCACCTAACTCATTAGGTCATTTAACTGTGGCAGGAAAATTCAACTTTAAACTAGTCATAATGATGTTTTCAGTTACCATTTGTCATATTCTCTGATGTTGTTGCACAAATGTTTTCATGCCCTCACATGTTACATGACAGTCACATCCTCACCTATGAGGACCAACACCACATTGGCTGCCCCAAACTGCTCCACCTCCTTTATCCAGTGGTTCACAGAGTCAAAGGTCGAGCGTCGTGTGATGTCATAGGCAATCATGGCACCGTGAGCACTGCGGTAGTAGCTCTGGGTGATGGTACGAAACCTCTCCTGGCCTGCTGTGTCCCACACCTGCATCTGTCTCACACACACACACACAAATGATGTGAAAACCACAAATCAGCTTTGATATACTCGCATACATATGGATTAAACACACGACTGACTGAAGGGTTCATAAACACACACACACATACACACACACCCTCTGCAGAATATTCCCCTGTGAATCTAGGCTATATTTGCATGGCAACAGCCGTCATAGCAACCAGTTCAAACTCAAAAGCTTAAACCATTTGTTTCCAATGCAATGTGAAGAAGATTCAAAACTAAATCATCACATATTTTTCACATTTACTCAAATATTAGGCTTTTACAGCTTTATAGTGATCTTATGTGTTGGATTACTGATTGATAATATATCAATCACTGACATCTTGCCACTGACACAAGTTTCAAAGAAAACAGCCAAGAAAAGAAAACAAACAGAAAGAAAACAAAGGCACATATAAACCTTTGGGTCTTCATTACACAATTCATGATATAGATTTACTGAGTATTTCCTTTGGCATTTTAGATCAGCTGATGACATTTGTTAAGATGACAGCCCATACCATGAATTTTTATCTGGCATTCATTTTATCTGCCGAACAATACAGTAGCTCTGGGTGTGTTTACGTGCGTGTGTGTGTGTGTTTGTGTGTCTGCATCGCTGCCCTGTGGCTATGACAGATACAAACAAGGAGAAAAATGAAAGGTTTAGACATATCAGAACAGTAAGTGAGCTCATTTGACCTTTCTGGGCTTCCTTACTTTGCATGAAGTGACAGCTACTGAAAGTGCCTGTGTGTTCCCATTAAACACAGTTAATCCAAACCCTTCAGTTCTTTTCAGGCTTAAAGATGCTGTAGAGAGGTGATTCCAAGTATTTTTTTCTGTCTGTTGGCCTAAGACTGAAGCAGAGAAACCTGACGGACCAGTTCTTCATGAGCAGCTGGTTTGACTTGTTTTGGACCAAGTCTAACTAACACTGTCAGTAAGGACACCTTAGTATAGTGTTATTCACTACTCAAGCTAGAAAAGTCCCTTATATGTAAGCAAAACATCAACACTCTCCTTCTTCTAGACACACCATGAGCTTTACTTTTTCACACTTCTCATTAAATATCTCACCAACATGTCTGCAGCCTGTCATTGTCAGAACCGGCTGCCTTTACAACACCCATGATGACAATGAGGGCATGTAGCAGGCATCACTGGAGGTTAATTAGGTTTCCTGCAGCGTTAAATTTAAGACTTTTTTATACTACATTAAACAGTTTATTACCCATAACTATCATACAGGCCTTGAATGACTCCATCTGATCTCAGTGTTTTTAAGAGTCATGACCATCCCTAAAGCCAAACCTTTACTGTAACCTGTTATCACATGCCGGTACGCCTGTGAATTCAGACAGTCATGTTTAAGCTGTCTGGCTGCAGTGACTACAACATTCATTAAAATTTGACTGCGAAATTCTGAATCTATTTCCCATGATGCTGCTTGTCCAGAAAGGCCTGGATATGGGTGGTATGTTGGGGCGTAGATGCTCAGTAGTCCTCCAAGACTATATGGTTTTTATGTCCAAGCACTGACCTTCACTTTTTTCCCCTCAATGTCCAGGGTTCGTACAGTGAAGTCCACTCCTATCGTGTTCTGTTGCCTCTCTGCGAAAACCCCTGACTTGAAATTCTGGACCACACACGTCTTCCCCACGTCCGAGTCTCCGACCAGGATGATCTTAAACAGGAAATCAAAAGTGTCATCGTGCTCAGGTCCTGGGGTTTGCATGGTGGAGTTATAGGTCCTCTGGATGTATGAATATCGAGGAAATGATCTTGCTGGGCTATTTTTATGTGAATAAATATCATGGAAAGAAAATATATCAACTCCACTTTTTTTCCCGGTGATAGCAATGGTCAGTCACTGGGCTAGGTTTCCAACAGCAGGGTCGGTCCATGTGTAGCTTGTAAAACCACTTTAGTTTTGTTTGTCAGTTTGTAAAAATGCTGCTGTTCACAGGTTATCCACTGGATGAAAATATATTCAGTTTTCAGCTACTAAAGCCTTTTGGTTCATAACTCTACATTCTCTCTGTCTCATGTCCCCAGGCAGTTCAGCCTGTGCCTCCCCTCCTCCAGCGCTTGCTCAGAAGGACAAAACTGTCTCAGTCCTGCTGCTCCTTTCAGCTCCTTCTCAGGTGTTGACCCACTTTATAACCTGCAGCCAAAGAAAGCATGAATACACATCCCATCCTCCTTGTCCTCCTGCACCGGCCCTGGTTAGCTGTAAGTCAAAGACGAAAAGGGAACTTCCTTTTTGATACAGCAGGATTTCAAAAAATGCTGGTCTTTATTCACATTTGCTGTCCAATCCACCTGCTGCCCTTTCTCACGTGTCCCCACCAGCACTGGCTTCTTCCTCTCTCTCTCTCTCTCTTTGTCCTTCTCTCATCAGTTTTTCCTGTTCTGACTGACTTACAGCCTCAAAGCACCTGTGTAACAATAGAAACCCGCCCTACCTGTCCTAGGAAAGTAGCCCTGCCCCATTGCCACAGTTGAATCTTGGGAAATGCAGTCATCTTAGCAGGAGCTCTATTAATGAACCTCATATAACCTTAATTCATATTCTGTTTCATTTCTTCAAAAGCAGAGCACTTTAGTGCGATGAAATCTTGTGCAGTGCTTTCAATAAGCTTTGTTTATTTCTTTTTTTAATGATTATAAGGATAAACCTGTTTCTCTATCTGTCATCTTTCAGATTAGTAAGTTTGTGCTTTCAGAGGTTGTGCATAGATTGATAAGTCAAAAGAAAAAGATCCATAAACTTGGATACATGTTCTTTGTTCATTATGAGAGTGAAGATATCATTTTCTACTTGCAGTAAATAGTGCTTCATTTGTGGTTGAATGAAATTGTAAAACGTAAATTATAATTAATTTTCTGTAAATAACTTAGTTTTAGCCCCTTAGCTACTCAACCATTGTTGCTGCAGTATTCACATTTGTGAATGAGTGGCGTTGTATCTTTTGAAGTTTAGGGATCCCATTTGTTCTGTTAGCATGAACACATGGCAACAAAAAATGACAAGGGTTGGTGGAATATGTGGTGTGACCTAGAAACAACATCACTGATGCTCAAACAGATAAGCAGCAGTTGGAAACAGCTTCCCAGTTTCTGTAATAGCTGCATAGAATGAGGAAGACAGCACAAAGAATAGCTTTCTAGTACGGCCTGTATGAGGACACTGAGATCATGTTCCACTTTTCTCTCTATCCAGTTTAGTAATCTACCACAGTACAGAGGCATTCACATGTACAGACATTACCAATACATTTCATTCTGATATTAGGTTGAATGATTTTCGAATGTATGCATTAATGTGAAAGGTTTTATTGAAGGATAAAGGTAGGGTTGTTTTAACAAATTTATAGGCCTAAATCATATTTGTAGCCCAACTATAAAAATGTGGTGGAGTAGCTACAAGAATGATGTACTGAGGGATTTTAGCATGTTACATTCCATGACTGTAAATGTGAGATTCATTGTGGCTGATTTTTAGTTAAATAAAAATTAAGCAATAAAAAAAAGAAAACACATATATAGATCCGACATAAGCGATTATTAATACATGCAGTCACTAAACATATCAATCTGGAATGAACTCCTTTAAAAATGACTGCTTCCTGTACGCAACTCGCCTTGGATTCCATCATTTCCGACTGCACCTGAAAGCAGCACAGACCCCTCCATACAGCCCACATCACGGTGACGTCCGGTGCGGATTCATAGGTGCCCGTAACTGTTCCCATCACAGGTCCGTGGCCGCCGTAACATTTGCTTTATGAAAGGTTGTTTCTACGCACCGGAGAGACGCAGCAGTATGCAGCGGAGCGCAGTGGTCGTGGTGGCGGAGAAAACCACCTTAAAAAGGCCGTTTATCTTCACCAATGCTGTGCATATGGTAGGTAAATACCACTGCTTTCCGAATGCAGGTCAATATAAGAGGCCTATCACCGCTTTCCGTAGCCCAGTTGTCTTAATGCATGTTTGAATTGCTGATGTTATTTGACCCAAATCACCAATGGGTCTATTATTAAACTAAACAAGACACTGTGTGTGTATATGTGTGTGTGTGTGTGGTCAGAGATGCTGCAGCGAGCTCCCTCCATCAAAATGTACTGTATGTAGCCTACAACGTTGCAATGTCTGCAGAACTGTTTTAAGGGGATATACCAAGAAAGTGATGAGAACCCCCCCCCTCCCAAAAAAAAAAACAAAAAAATAAAACAAGTGGTGGCTGCAACAGAAAGACGCCATAGTCATGGTTATAATTTGCATCTCCAAAGAATAATCCTCCTCTTTTATCCCACACTGACCTCTTCACCCATTCAGCATCTATAATCGTATTATGATGCTAATGTTTACAGTGTTTTTGTGTTGTTGATGTGGAGTCATATGCAGCATAGGCCTCCTTTTGTTTGTTATGCTACTGCTCTGTAAAGGTATCCTGGATGGATAGAGCTGCTGCTCCTCAGAGGTGACACTTATTAGTTCACTACACACATTAAAAAAACATGAGGTAATACTTTTCCATCTGATGGGTTATGGATTTATAGAATACATTTTATCGTCCTTTTTTTAACACATTTAATGTCTTATTTATGTCTCCGTACAGGCGCTGTGCTTCTTCATGCTGACAATGACGATAACCTGGCACAGAGATCTCATACAAACAGGCAAAGTAAGACAGATTTCTCATGGTCTTCTGACTGAATGAAAAAAAAAATCATTATTTCCAAAGGAGATAATATTATTTACTTGAGCCAGAAATAACCTTGTCTTGTCAGAGTTTAAAGGGACATAAGCATTGCTGGGATATCCAAGCTACAGCTGTGGAATTATTAATGCACAGGCCTCCTCGGGCCTCCATCAATACTGGCCTGAGCACTTTTATATTGTCTCTTTTAAATTGCTGAGTGGAAGCCTTCATGTCAACAACCATCTACCTGTTGAAGTGTCCTTGGGCAAGACAGTGAATTATCTTCACATGCTAAGGGTACCGTTCTGTAGCTGACCCTGACCTTTGACCTTTTTTGTAGCCATGCAATCTTACCAATAGGTGTGTGACAACAAAATGATATAAATATTAAGTGGAAGTAAACGCCTCAGTTGAGTTTGACGTCTTCCATGGATTCTTTAACCTTAACACTAATGTTATTTGTCTCCACAGCTGGTGTCCAGTGTCTCCGTAGTGTTGATGTACGTCATAGAGATTGGCTGCCTGCTGCTCTCAGTGCTCGGTATATTTGGAGCCTGTAAAGGGAAGAGATGGTGTCTAATTCTGGTAAAAAAAAAACCTAGTGTGTGTATTTATTACCAGTGTGTGTTTAAGATTTTGTTTTGGTTTCATTCTGACATGATGTTTCTCTTTCACTGACTTTTGCTGGTCTATCTGTGTGCAGTATGCTACTGGGATGGCTGCAGCCAGTCAAACGATAATTGTTAGAACAGCACTGAGTTACCAAGACGTCTATGAGGTACAGTACTTGAATGCCTCACTTATGATTTTTCATTAACAATGACAGCTGTTTAAAAAAGCAGCTTTAACAGCTCCATAACTTGATAAGCAAAGAGGGTTCAATGAGATTTCTCCCTCCTCAGAAACGTGTCGCCCGTGAGGAGGCCAAGTTACTGTCCATGATGCCACTCAAAGGAACCAGCAAAGCCAACAGGACTCTGCTGTACAGTATTCAAGAGGAAGTAAGCAGCTATCTCTTCAAAATGTGCTATTTTCCATTATTTACTAGGTCAGTCTTTCAGACATAGCAGTCCCTGTGTATGTGTGTGACTTTTTTTTCCCCCAAACTGAAGTACATGCTGACTAATGCTTTGTTATTCTTGTCTTACTTTGATTTGTGGCATGATCTTGCTCCAAGCTCTGGAAATACATTTCCCACAATGCTTTGAGGGCAATTTAACAGGAAGGATCATGACACAATGGAGACAGCTGCAGCCCACATTTTAAGCCATGTTGTTTGGAATTTGCCAACTTGGCACCAGGAGGATGATGCTAAATTAGCCATTAGCAGTTGCTGTTTGTAGTATCTCTGTGTGTGTACAGACAACAATGACTCAAGTGTTTTAATACTGAAGGCAACTTAAAAAACACAATGATTCTCAGTCAGTTGGACAAGTTTGAGAAGTGTCTTTTTCTGCAATATCTAAGCAGATTTCTAGGTTGTGTATTCAGTAGGTACTGAAGTGAAGTGAGAGTGGTATCCTCAGAAAATCTTAGAACATATGGCATTTGACTCAGTCATGACTCAGACAATGAGCTTAGTGGGCCTCACATCTCTTCCATTGCAAACTGCTGCGGAGCTTAGACATAGCTATATTTGGGACTTTGACAGACAAATGCTAGCCGTTCTGTAAAATAGGAAACTGCCTCAAAAGACAAAAGACTAACAATGGAAAGCACAATGGGGAAGCACAGGATTGACACACACATTGCCCTCAACCCTCTAGTGGTAATCAAACTTGAATGAAGCCCAGCCTGCAGTATTTGAAGCATTTCGGGAGTGGCCAAAGAAGCAGTTGTGTCCTTTCTTAAAGACACGTCATCTTTCTGTAGGAGCACCATTTCATGGACAAACATTGCTCTAATGGTTTGATAGGAAATATCTTAGAATCGAGTCAGTTAGCTGCAGCCTATATCTTAAGCCCCATTTTTTAGGCATATGTTTGTTTTAATTTGCCAACCTGGCACCAGTAAAATGATACCGAATCAGCCACCAGCAGTTGCTGTTTGTAGTGTCCCCATGTACAGACAGCTATCACTGGAATGTTTTAATGCTGAAGACAACTTGAAATCACAATGATTCTCAGGCAAGTGTGGGAGTTTCAAAAGTGTCTTTTTCTTCTTTTTCTTGGTCATGGTCAATACATACTGGATTAATAGTGGTATCTTCAGAAAGTCTAAAACTTGATTGTTGTGAACTTTGAGTTGTGACTCAGAAAAGGAGCCCCCCAGGCCTCACATCTCTTTAATAGCAAACTAATGCCAGCTCGGGAGTAGCTGCTTTTGGGGCTTTGTCTCAGCCTCCTGAGACACAAAGATGCTAACTCTCATAGATGCTAACTCACCTCTTGTGAGGTTAAGATAAGGAACTGCCTAAAAATACAGAGCTCTGACAAGGAAGAGAAATCTTGAGGAAGCACAACACAAACACACACAAATCATGCAACACACAGGTGGCAATCAACCTGAATGAAGCCACAGCTGGTGTATATGTAGTCTTTAGGGCGTGGCCATGCAAGCAGGTGTGTCCTGTCTTAAAGATGTATTGCTCTTCTGAGGGAGCACCATTACATTACAATGCTCCACATTTGGTTATTTTTTTGTTTTACTTTGGATGTATCATTTATGGTTGCATACATCTTTATGCACTGTGTTGTGCAATGCATTTAGTTCTTGCCTCTGTGTGTGTCACCTCCAGTTTGAGTGCTGTGGTCTTATTGAAGGATACAAGGACTGGGGCTCTTTCATCCCTTCTTCCTGTAACTGCCACTATCCGGGAAAATGTGTAAGTATCTCCCTTTATATAAGCATAAGAAGTGAAGATGAATCATCAGGATCTCTAGTGCTGTACATACATTGTCTTTGGGAGCTGAAATGTCTTCACAACCGACAGTAATGACCAAAACTGGTGAAGGGCCTAGGACAGGCGTGGGCAACTATTCCACAAAGGGGCGGTGTGGCTGCAGGTTTTTGTTCCAACCAAGCAGCAGCACACCAGACTTAACTCATTTAATCAACTGATCTCAGTCTTCAGACAGTTGATTGGTAAAACTGTGTGCTCTTGGTTGGTTGGAACAAAAACCTGCAGCCACACGGCCCTTTGTGGAATCAGTTTGACATCCCTGACATAGGATATCAAAAGAAGTTAATTTTCCTTTAAATATTAATTTGTCCTCGTACTATTTATTTTGTTACCAGCTCCCAGCAGTATTGACTGATCTATTTTTGTCATATTATGTAATGGGATTTTGTCCTCCTCATCAGATTCGACTTCGGGGTAGTGCCACGCTTGGGGCTCCAAAGAACCAGTATGTTTATCGAGAGGTAAAAATAATCAATTTTTTTAAGAAAAAAGAAAGAAACTTTTATTCCAGCAACCTTTATGAACCTCGATTGCTCCATTTACACTGTAACCTCTTTTCGCTACCATATTTGAAACAAACCTGCACCTTGTCCCTCCCTACAGCCTTGCCTACCGATTTATGTCTCCGAACTCAAGCTTGCATTCTCATTGGAGATGGCTATACAGTTTGGAAGTGGAGTGTTTTGGGTATGTGTGTTTTGTTTATGTGTTTGCTTGTGCCCTTGTTGATGATTATACCTGCTATGTTCAAATATGTGCCTTGATCTAACCTGCACTTCCATTTGCAGATGGTTTTACTTGTCATGAGCATCAAGCTGATGGGTCAGATAAGACGAAAACAGGAGTTCATGGCTCTTCTACAATCAAACAGATATGTCCCTGGTGCCTTCTAGTAACCTACTACATTTAATACATACATAAAGTATTATCAAGCGTACCTTGTTTGAATTTGCACATGTAAACACATTAGGCTGTATAACATAACCTGGCTAATTTGTGCTGTAGCAACATATGTTAAATTATTATTATTATATATTATTATTGTCATTTTCTAAGTGTTAATGCATGTAACCGATGTTGAGAATTAATCTACATGCATAGATAAATTTGAAATGACTTTTTTTTCTCTCTTACTGCTGTAAAAAACGATGCAGTTTAATGAAATTAGCTAATCTTTAATAATCATCACATTTTGACCTAACGTTTGGCATATCCACAAGATTCTGAATATCTTACCAAGCTTTAACCAGCCATCTATTCTTCTGCCATTTTGTATTTACAGTAAGTGTTGTCTCATCTGGATAATATCCAACATCGTCTCCATTGCCTTCACACTTCTCTGAGTCTGTGAGTTTGTCAAGGCAGATTTTAATCACATCTACTGTCCCTCACAATCTCAAACACATGCAGAAAAACCCATTTTTGGTTGTCAACTGGACCAACGTCTTTCAAAACGTACATATATTTGTACTTGTCTTAAGCACACATTGAATTTTCAGCACTAGAACAACCAATAATCTTTGAACAAATAATATTAATAATCCTTATGTAGCATCTTTCTTAAACAGAGTTTACAAAGTGCTTTGATTGAACTATAATATAATATTTATTTATAATTGAGCAATTATTTTCTTGGATAAATAATCAGGTTAGACAAAGGAATGAGTCAAAGCTCTCATTAGGATACGAGAATGTCTTGATGCCTTGTTATGCACACTGTATATTAGAAACGTCATCACTTCATTCAGTTTTCTTAAAGCACACGTCGTGAGTACAAGATATATGATAATGTCCATCAGGTGGAGAGAAGATTCTGTTTGGTTGCACGCTCAGTAGACATGCCAGTAAATCCTCAATTATTTTTTTTGCCTCCAAACATTTAATTTTTAAGTTTGGAGAAATTTAGGCAAGGCCACTGCAGACAGGCTGTGAGAGGCTTCTGTAGGAAAATGCGTCATCAATATTCTTGCAGAGATTGTACTTTCCCACTCTGACCGAAGAGGCCTTTACGCCACCTCACTCTGAATATGACTTGCTGCATGAGCTGCCCGCAGTTAAAATGTCTCCTCGACTAATGTATTGTCAAATGAATTTTGTCTGAAACAGCAGATCCAATGTCTACCTGTGCACTTTAACCATTAATGCCTACTATATGTTCCAATGTGTTCTGAAAAAGTATTGTATTTTTATTTCTGTCATACACTGTTTTCTTTTTATGGAATGAAGTAATGTAATATTTTGTAAATAGCAGGAATAAACAATGTGATTCTTGTTCCTTTGATGTCTTTCATTTACTATTATACTATAATACTGATATCTCTAGCCTACTATACTACAAAACTGCCTAGGTACCACAGCAAGTTTCTACTTCTGATAAACTGTGGCATTACACAGCATGTATCATTGTATGGTGATTTACAGTTATAGTATTGGACAGTTAAAGGATTATTTTATGTTATTTTTGTACAGTAATTAAACTAGTGAAATGTGCTCCGTCTGAGTCCATGTTTCAACACCACTTTTGTATTGACATTTGTCACACAAGGTCACACAAGGTATTGACAACCATTTTTATATACATTTACATGCAAACATTTATATTTTGTATATACAGTCTATGTCCTACACCGGAATTGCTTTTTTTTTTAACGCAAGCTATTTAGGAAAAAAACTGAAAAGAGTGAGTTGTTGATCGCTTTAAGAAAAGTCACGTGACGGTCACATGACCCGGAAGTAGACTGAACCGTGTCGGCGTGGTTGTGTTTACATGAAAAGCTCCTGTTTTACACACCGCATGCAGCTTCGTTGAGTAAACAAACAGTTATTTTCTCTTCATTATACACTTATATTTCCATATAAAGACGGAAATGCGATTTGCATCCTATGTGTAAACAGGTACAGCTCTCTGTCACTGCAGTCGAGGTGGTGATAATGTGCAGGATACGGATATTACTGTGAATAGACGGACTATTTCGCATGTGTAACACGTTAGTATGCAGAAGTAAAGCACGTATCATCTTACTAAGGTTACTGACATTACTTTTTAAGATTGGTCATACAACTAGCTATCTTTGAGAGAGGCTTAAAACCGTATTCTCCTCTGCGGCCGTGTAAGTTTATCACCTTATATTTATCTTCTCCATGATTCTGCCTCCTTCTGCGCATGTTTGCATGATCTTTTAGCCTGTATGATTTGTGTTTTATACATAAATCTGCTTTTTTGTCTGCTCAAAGAGGACACACTGATGAAGTGACCATGAAGCAGGACAATGATGCTGTGACCGTCCCTGCATGCTTCATTTCAAGCCATGAAGGTTTCCTCGGAAGCATCAAAAACTTTATCAGAGACTTTGTGGTGACTGAGATAGACATCAATGGACAGCAGGTTAATAAAGCTGTGGCAGCACAGACCCCCCGCGGTGCCTGCTCCTATAAAAACAATGAGTCCAGTGCAGAATTTAAGCAGAATAATGAGTTCTTTGTCTCACATGATGCAGATGTCCCAGCTGATTACGAGGTAGACATTGCCCCACCTAGTCCAGGCAGTTTTGATTTAGGTGTGATCTTAGGCCAGTCAGTGAGCGATGAGCTAGAGCAGTTTGTGTTGACTCTTAAGGATGAGAAACCAGCCCAGCAGGAGTTATCTCTGGGATCCTTCACTGACAAACACCACAGAGCTAATGTCCACCGGGCCGTCAGACACCGCTTCCCCTTCCTCATGACTGTCACCATTCAGCCCGAGATCAGGGTGAGGGAGGACCCGGACTACAGAGAGCTCTCCCAGCTGGTCACAGAGGACGAGGCCGAGGACTTCTTCAGGTTCATAGACGCCAAAGTGCGAGGCTCTTCCTACACGTTCGGACCTGATGACAATAAGGAGCACAGGACGGCCGTCCACCACTTCCTGAGCCGCAGGTTTGGAAAACTGGTGGAGACGAAAAGCTTCAGCGACCAGGGGAGCACAGCGATCTCAGTGAGGCTGAGAGAGCGAGGGAGGCCAAAGAAGAGAAGCGCAGAGGAACGCAAGGAAGAG
Source organism: Selene dorsalis (assembly GCA_900303245.1). Lineage (NCBI taxonomy): Eukaryota > Metazoa > Chordata > Actinopteri > Carangiformes > Carangidae > Selene > Selene dorsalis. Next base: position 68,119 of record OMNW01008460.1, read on the forward strand.
GAAGTTTACACAGGTGAGGATGGAAACTTTTTGCTTTTATTCTCAATAAATACATAAAACATCAGAAAGGAGAAAAAATGCCAGAACCTAAGGTCTTTATTTACTGGAGCTTTTTTAACTCTAGTAAATAAAGATTTAGCTTGCAGAAACAACTTGGAAAATATGGACAAATGCAGGATTATTAAAGACTGTAATGTGTTTTTGTGTGTGTTCCCTCTGTTTCAGCGTTCACTCTGTGTAAAGAGAACCTGGAGACTCTGGAGGCCATCAGCTACATGGCAGCATCTCTTGGGGTTCTGCCATCAGACTTCACCTACGCTGGGATCAAAGATAAAAGAGCCATCACCTATCAGTCTATGGTGGTGAAGAAAGTCTCAGCTCAAAGGTAGTGCTGCTGTCTTTCATTTATTGATTTTGTTGGATGTTTTTTTCCCCTATTCACAAACAGACAAAAAGTAAGACAAAGGGTTGTGTCAGTCCTAAACTGTTGAGGTTATTTGCTATTGATTAACCCCTCAAATCTGAATCAATTAATTTATCTGATGTTATGTATCATTAGGTTGAAAGAGAAGACAGGAGAGTTTGAGAGGAGAGGGATGCGTCTGTCCCAGGTCCGCTCTGTCAGCGAGCCTCTCAGGCTCGGGCGGCTGCAGGGGAACCACTTTGACCTGGTGGTCCGCGACCTGAGACCACACGGAGCCAGTGACACACACCCCTCTGGTGCTGATAAACACAACCGCATGGCAGAGCTGGTTAAAGAAGCAGTGGAGAATGTCAAGGTATTTATCATTGTCTTTGGTTTTACACCAGGTAATATGATGTCAGCGACTTTAACTCTGGTGTGGTGCTAGGCGGGTTGGTTGGAGTATTTGTGAAACCGCTGATGTCCTGGGGTTTCACTCAGAATGGTGCCAAAAAATCTTATTTTTAATAATAACTTTAGTAATTTAGTAATAACTGGAACAATATAGCCTGGTCTGATGAATGTGGATTTCTGCTGAGGCATGCAGATGGTCGGATCAGAATTTGTTGTCAACATCAAGAATCCATGGATCTAACCTCCAACAGACTGCTGGTGCAATGTGTTGAGACAGTTTTATTGGCACACTTCAGTACGAATCAGTTGTTTATGTGCTGCAGTCTGTTTGAGTCTTGTTGTTGACCATGTGCAGCCCTTTATGGCTACAATTTACCATTTTCCAGTAGCTGCCATCACCAGGTCTCAAACTGGCTTCAGGAACATGACAATGAGTCCCCTGAACTTAAGTGGCCTGTCAGATTTGAGTGCAGCAGACCACGGAGCGGAATCTCAAAGAAATGCTTTTTTGACCCACTTGCACCAAATATCAATCTTCAGCTGAGAATAGTCCACAACAAATTCAAAAGGTCCTTAATTTTGCCACCTTCACCTTGATTGTTGTTGCAGGGCAGGGGTTTTGTCAACTACTATGGACCACAGAGGTTTGGGAGTGGACAGAGCGTTCAGTCAGACAGAGTAGGACTGGCTTTACTCAAAGAGGACATGGTAAGTGTTACATACACAGGGCTTGATAACCACCACTAATACTGTTCCAGCTCCAGAATGATGAACATCCCAGTAAAATAATCATGTTCTGTCAGACTGCACAGCCCTGTGTTGCTGGTGTACTCAGTGTGTCCTTGTGTGTGTCAGGTCAGTGCTGTGCGTCTCTTCTTCACCCCAGAGGATGGCGACGATCCTCAGAGCCACGCAAAGAGACACTTCCTCCAGACAGGTGAGAGCCGGAACAACAGCTACTAACCATTGTTGTTTCATTTTATTTATTTTTTTTGATGGCCCAGTTTTATTATATATCAATCTGAAACCCTGCTCTTGTGTTTTTGTTGTGTTGACAGTTAATACAGCAGATTTATGACAGGTTTCATCAGAGTTTGTCTTTCCTGCCTCTCCACACCAGATAATGCAAAGGAATCTCTGGCTTTGATGCCGCTGTCTAAGGCCAGGGAGCGGCTGATGCTTCGAGCCCTGAACCGCTATGGTACCGGTGCAGACGGGTGTACCCAAGCCTGGCTCAGCCTCCCCCACAGCATGAGAGTCTTCTACCCTCACGCCTACTGTAGCAGGTCAGCTGCAAGAAAAATACCCCCAAACATTTTGTCCTATCATTTCACAAACATGGGACCTGGGTGATAAGGCACTTTCCACAGATAGGTTTAACTTAGCCTCAGTTTGTTGGGTCTGTGTGTTTCTTAACGAAATCAAATAAAAACCTGTGCAAAGATTGCAAAATATTCACTTTTTTAGAAAATCTGATTCCAGCTCTGTGATTCACTAAGATGTAATAGTAATACATGAACATGAATAAGCTGGGTTAGTGATTCATTTTCTCTTTCATTTAGATTTAAGTCAGCCCACAGTGCTTCAACCTATTCATGCTGGTATTGATATGAAGTGCACTGATGAGTCTGTTTGTGGTTGTTAGAGTGTGGAATGAGGCGGTAGCCCACAGGTTGTCTACACTGGGCCACAGTGTCAGGCGAGGAGACCTAGTGTGGATGCAGGAAGGACAAAACAAACCACATGACTCTGGAGAAAGCAGCTCTGCTCAGGTAAGAATGGATTAAAAAAAAATGGAAGGAGACATTTGCATCAAAGGGCATGTCTGGGGTGTAGACATTGTTTATGCAGGAACTGTAGGCTGCTCTGTGAATGTTTGTGTCCCTGACCTTTCCTTTAATTTTCCAGATTCATGTGGTGACGGACCAAGAGGAGCAAATGGGAGTCTACACACTAGGACAGGTGTGAATTTCAGGCTCATATTTCTATTTTAAATGCAACTGATTTCATTTGATTTGTATCACTGCTACTGTCATCGTTGTTGTTATGCTGTCAGGTGTTACTGCCGATGCCAGGAAACACAGTGAAGTATCCAGAAAATGCCATGGGAACCTGGTACAAGGAGAGACTGGCCAGAGATGGACTAGAGGACTGTCGCTTCAGGGTCGGCAGCCTGAAACTGAATCTGCCTGGCTGCTACCGCCCCCTACTGGCCCTGCCACGCAACCTCAGCTACCAGCTCCAGAAAGCAGCCTGCAGGGAAGGAGGAGGAGGAGGAGAGGTGACAGGAGAAAGGAAGCAGGACTTGCTCACTCTCACCTTAAACTTTGACCTGGATTCCTCCTGCTATGCGACCATCTGCCTCAGAGAGATCATGAAGTGTGACCCATAGAACGTGAGGTTGTATTTGTGTATACTTATGTGTAAAAGAGTCAGCATTTTGTACCTCACCAATGTTTTTTTTTTAACTTTATTGATGCTATAGTGATTGTGATACAATATCAGTGGAACTTAATTTTGTTTTTGAAGTAATGAGCAGAAGACTGTGGTCAGAGCCTACACAGTGAAAAAGCAAAATGTGCAGTTATTAAGACTTAAAATGAAAAGTGAACATATCTAAATGTCAAAGCATGTAAACAGTGTTTGTGTTTTGTGCCATGAATAAAATTTTCCGATAAGAAATATGTGTTATTTAGCTTTTTGTTTGTTTAGGAACACTGTGTAGAATGAAACTGGGACACAATCCTTTTGGTTGTTGCTCTACTGATTACCACCAGATGGAGGCAACTGACAATTATTATCACACAGCACACAACTTTGTTACTTATCTCCATGTGTCACACTCCAAACAAAGATAGCTTAAACTAATTTGTCTTATTTTTCCAACTGCCCACTGGCTTCTTCTCGGTCAAGCTGGCAAAATATGAAGTTCCTTATCTAAGTAAAAACAGCGCCGGCGCCACATGACTAACAGGCTAATGATATTTCAGAGTGAATCACATTCTTAATCATAGACTAAATCCACCGTGTCAGTTCATATGATCCATTCTCAAGTGAAAAACAGAGTTATATCCTGGTGAGAAAACCATTTTAAGACTCTGTATATAATATGATGAAGCATAAAGCCCTGATGTAATTATTCTGAGGGGGTTGTTCAAAAATGAGCCAGCTTCGCCTCCTGTGACTAATTTATGCAGTTTGGATGAGAATGTTTGAAGAGAGCAGCATTAAAACCTCCCTTACGAATAACTCACTCACACTAGATCTATACCTCTGGGCTGTTTCTTATACCTGCTACTGTAAGTACAGTGAAAAATGACTATATATGGATGTTTTGGTTGGAGGTGGGTTCTGACATGCAGCCTGTCATCAACCACCAGCGCTTTGTGATAAACTACCTGCCTGTGAGCTAAACTGTCTGCCAAAGACACATATTAGCAGTAATGAGTTTCTTCACTTACTGAAGAGCTTTGTTACAAAATGAGAGTGGGCAGTAGAAATGTATGTATGTAGTAACACTTACAGATATTGTATGTTTTTTCGGTTGATTAAAACTTAATCTTCACACTCGTAATATTAAAGTGATTTTATTTTGAAAGGTTCTCATGTATTAAGAAATAGTCATGTGTTGGGGGAATCCCCCATGTCCCCAAAGTGAAATAAAGGCTGTATGTATGTTTCATTGTGGAACTCCTTGACCTCTCTGCAGTCTCATTACATGCTCAAAACTTTGGTCTTATTGTGCCAGATGTCTGGACTAAGGCATTTCCAGAATGTCTCGCCCATTAACGTTTATCACATAAAACCTTAAGAATCAGATCAGGATGGGGTCTGTGTGAATGGCTCCTCTATTCGGAGGTTTGTCTCAGTTTTGCTTTTTTGTTTTTGCTGGGACACTTTAGGCCGTCGTTTTGTGTCTGACAATGAACGTCCACATAGACAGAATCATTCAATCTCCTCAGTCTGATGAGAACATCTTTACAGCACTTCCTCCATGAATTTACAGTAATTTCCCGTCAATAATGATTTAAGGTGCTACAGTAGATGTCACAGCCCTGTTTACTCCTATTCAAGAAGGCATTTACCAAAAGTCGGATCTGGGCAATACACTGACAGTGTTGTATGAGATATTTTTTGCTCACAGCAGGAAGTTTCTGGGTTCAATTCCCAGGCCTGGAGTTTGCATGTCCTCTCTGTGCCTGCATAGATTCCCTCTGCAGTTCAAAGACACACATATACATGGCGGCTCTAAAATGTTTATAAGTGTGAATCTGAATGTTTGAAGTTATGTGTCTCTAAACAGTGTTGGCTCTGTGATAAACTGGTGACCTTAGCTTTAGCCCCCAGCACCTCTGCACAGATAAGCAGTATAGGCCATGGATGAATGGATGGATGATATGGGTGATGATAATAGGGGAATAATCTGATTGTTCTGCCTTGCAGTGTTTTTGAAAAAAAATCACTGAAACTTCACTTGACGTTTGATAAATAACAACCATAAATGCACATGTTTTGACTGTCCTTCTCTTTAAATACAAAAATTCAATTCAGACATTGCTGCCTATAAATATCACCATGTAGAACACTGAAAAGAGGTTAGAATAATTGGTCTGATTCTCCATCGCAGAAAGAGAGAGCAGGACTACGCATCCGTCAGCTGTGATTCCTCTACACAGACAAGACAGGGGCGAGTGGCTTCTCCTCGTCTTCTGGCTCATTCCTGCTCCAGCCGGCTGAAGATAAATGTTGACCCACTTCAGCAGCAAAGATGACAACTTTACTACTCGTCTCGCCTTGTTGAGGAGCAGAGCAAGAGCTTGAGAGTGAGAAGGGAGTCAAAGGTTATGAAAGAAGTAACGCGGATGTGCAGTGATTGATTCTCCTCACAAAGTGAGGTCTGGGGAAGCAGAGGCTTATAAAGAGCAGTATAGCTTCCTATAGATAAGCACCTTTATTTTTTTCAGCTGTTTTAATACCCTGAAAACACATGTTGGATGTTATTTCCAAAACTTTTATGTTCACAAGAAAAATGGAACTCTTAAAATCACATCTTCAGGGGTTTTAGTGAGTGAGTATTCGTTGTGCATATAAAGAGTATAGCTGCTTGTGGTTTTGGAAACATCTGCCACACCGAGGAGGAAGACAAGGGGAGAAAGGAAGGCAGACAAAGAAAATAGGATAGGCACAATGAATGATGGATGGTGCGAGAGAATAGAAGGGCACAATGAACAATGAATGAAAAAGGAACAAGGGCTAAATCAGTTGTAAATCAATTTTCACAAAGCAAAATACTACAAAAAAAGTGCACGTGCAAACACACACACGCACACACACCATTTCATTCATGATTAGACATACAAACATTCCAGTGACCTTTGACCTGCTTGAGCTGTCTGTCGTCCAGTCACCTGATTGGCAAGCGGTCCACAGTGTTTTTCTGCTCCGATACGGGAATGTGCATGTGTTAAACGCATGTGAACTTAAAGTGTGTGTGTGCGTGTATTTATGAGCTTGTCTGTGCCCGTGAAAAAGAAAGCGAAAGAATGAGTTTAAGTGGGTGTTTTTTCTGGGCCCCTGTCAACCATGCTGCTGCAGGAGCCACTGCTGAGTGTTGTCCAGACGTGACAGTCTAGAGGTTAGAAAAGCACTGGCGATACTGTTGTTACAATGTCAAAATGCTTTTTGACTCGTCTCAGAAAAAGAAAACACACCATTGTGAACCTTTAAGCTGTGGATAACCTCTGTTTAGTCTTTGGGATTTCCAGTATTTTCTTAAGAGCTCATATATTTGCATTGCAGACATTTTTCAAGTGATTTATACACCAGTTACACCTACTGCAAGTGTCACTCACTGAATTCAGAGTTGCACAAAAGGCTCTTGGGATGGATTCTGGTTCTTTGATTGCAACAAACAAAGCTAACAGGAAGAATGTGGTTGATGGAAAAGTTAAAAGCAGACCTTGAAATTACTTGGAAATGATTTTCCCACATGAACTTCATATTTCACACGTAGATGATTCTGTTTCTGGAAAACATAACCTTTTTGTTGGCACAGGTTTTGAGAAAACTCATAATGGGCCTTACTTGTGTGTAAAAAATGCATGGAATAAGAACTCAAGTAAAGCTCAAAACCACACATGGCTGAGTACATGAGCCATGTGCAAGACTTGACCTATGACCTCTTCATTATGGGACAGTGTCATTCATCAGTAAAATCATGGGACTTCTCTTCTGGCCAGAGGCTGCTCTGTCACCCATTCAGCATATACTCCACTCAGTGCCCCACATGCGAGGGGGGCTGCATGTGGAAAATACACTGACCTGATAACTGCGGCAGGGCTATCGATGAGTGGAAAAGAGCAAAACCTATGCGAAATGAGATTGATTAATGGATGGAGGTAATGCTGCAGCACATTTCAGAGTGTCGCTGGATCCAATCCTGCACATATGGAGCAGATGGAGCCACACGACAAAAAGAAAACGTGTGAAAGTTGGATGAAACATTCCCAGGATGTCAATCCACAGTGTGTATGAAAATATCACCTTTAAAATTGATGTAATATTTATGTATCTAAGAAACCAAAGAGATGATTTCTAGGTAGTATTATGATAAAATAAAACATGCATGCTCAGTCACAATCATGAATTTGAAATCATAACATGACAGGTTCATGTCAGGTGTCTGAGACCAAGTGTGGTTTTTGAATACATCAAATTTTATGCCATCTGTGTCTTTAATTATCGAATTATTACTTTATTACAGAAATCATGGCACAATACGGTTGAAACCAGGATGGAAAACTATGAATTATAACTGTTCGCCAAGTGCTGCTAAATTATATCCTTGGCTGTGAACGGAGCTCAGCTCTTTGCAATAAAATAATACAAAATGCAATAAAAAACTGGCTGCTAAAGTACAAAAAAAGAGGCAGTGGACGTAAGGATCAGACCAGTTACCGTGTCCAGTTGGTGGAAAAAGCTAATTTCCTGCACTGTTTGTGACCCAACATCAGCCGAGTCGCTGTAAACTGCTTGCACATCAGCCATTAATGGGTTACTCGCTACAAGTGGGAATTTTTCTCACACTGTAAAGGTGAAGGAAAAAAAAAAAAACCTTAAACCTCTGCCTGGGTACAGTGAACAGTCTGTGCCAGAGTGGAAGAATCTGTCGACCGGCTCTGAAGCACAGGGAGGTGAAGGAAAGCTCATTATTTTTAATGGCATCTCTTCGTTGATGGAGAGGGGAGGAGGAGCGAGAAAGAGAGTGAGATGGACCATAATATTACTTTAACTAGTGCCAGACTACAATACTGAGACATTGTCGAAACATACGCGAGTCTGAACCCCTGTGAACACCAGAAGCATGGACAGGCAGTGTGTTAACATCGCCATCATTTCTCAACTTTATAAATATAACACGTGTCATGGAAACACACAAAGTGATATGTGATACACTAAATACATCCTTAGTTAGTGGATCTGTATTGTAAAGCGTAAATGTTGAGTTAAAATGTCAACTAAGAAGATAATGATACCACTATATCTGTGATATACTTTCAGCCAGAGCTTCAGAGTTTCACAGGCAGTTATGAGCTGGATTATTTCTTGGCTAATTCATTATTTTCTGGCTGGTTGCCTGGTTGTCCTTGGTTTGTCCTTTTCCAAAAGTTAGCCTATAAGGGTGGACACAGAACAAAGTCAGTTTCACTGCCTTGAAAGCTTAAGCAAACTAATATTAGTCTGATCTTCTAATCACCACCTCATCTTTACTCCACAGCAACTCCAGATGGACTTGGCATGCAGATACAAGAGTGGTATCAATGGGAAAGCCTTTACATGTCAAACTCTTCCCTCAAACTTTTACAGGGTTGCATTATGACAATGTATTATCCCCATTAAGTAATCTTAACGGGACTATAGAGTGAGCATTTCCAAACAGTGTTTGCTCCTCAGGTAACTTTACTTCTTTAAAAAAGGGGTGTGTGTTTCAGTTCCTCTCCCTCACACACCGATTGAGGTTTGGCATCCTGTGTCCTCTCATTGCCATCAAGTGTCCCAGTGGTGTAGCTGGTTTGGGGCCTGACTGTAGCCCTGTAATTACCTTGTTGACTAAATCCCAGCTGTGTGTGTGTATGTGTGTATTGGGAAACTATGTGTGTGTGTTCATAGACAGATAGGAATGAAAATGGGAGGCAGGCCACTTTGGAGCAGCTGCACCGGTGTGTGCCTGTTGGGTTCAGAGCCTGAGGAGGAGAGAGAGAAAGAGCTGTCCTCGTGGTGATTGATGGAGTGGCTTCCTGTCCTGGTGGAGGTTATTGAGGAGCTCCGAGGGACCATCGTTATTTCCTGATGCTCTTAAATATCCTGCTCCAAACCCCACCCCCCCCAACTGCCATTTTTTTTTCCTTTTCCAACTTTCTTGCTCCTTTCTCCCTCCTCTCCATGTAGCTCCCGGCCCTCTTACCCTAACTCTGCCTGTTGTTTTACAAGGGAATGACAGATACTGTTTACATATGGCCTGCTGATATCTCCATACACCAAATTATCTACACAGTATCTCACATGCAGCCATGCTTAGACCATTAGATAATGTGTTGAAGAAAGTAAATGCATCATTTATCACAGATGTAGGCTAGCAGATATGTTAGAGCCTGCTGAAATTGGCTATGGCACATAAATAAAGCTGTTATTCTCTCTGTGTCTATACAAACAGTCAGACACCAGGTCCTTGTCACATATTTCAACAATGTTTGTCTACTTCTGCTACTTTTAACCCAGTTTTACCCTCTGTTCTTGTTTTCTCTACTGATTTCTCACCCTATTTTTTCTTTCCACCTCATGTCTACACATTCAAAGAAATACAATGAATATACAAAATAGAATGAATTTAAAAACACATTTTTAATCATTTGAATAAATAATAGTTAATATCATTATACTTTTTAATACATACATGGTCATTTCACTTCATATTTACATATATTTTCTTTTTCTTAATTATGGCACTCCTATGCCTCCATATACACTACACTAAATACCATGCGCTTCTTTTAGCGCTTTGACCACAAAGCATGCATATTTTGTGTGGCTGCCAAAGTATACTGAATGGTTTTAGATTGATTTTCTGCCTTCCAGGCAAACATCGGTCTAAGCTAATTTAAGAAAAGTATGAAAATGAACATGCACATTTGAAACTATACCCCGAGATCAGAAACCCATCACAATCAGCACTGAATCACTTTATTTATTTATCTTGTTTTAGCCACGGGAATCTAAATGCAAACTGCAAAACTTTTACTTTGCAATGTCTTTCAGATGTTCCAAATCTAAAATGTTGATTCTTTCTGTTCTTTTGGAGTCCCAGACTCAAATGACTGAGTCTTTCCCGAGAACTTGAATTCATCAAAATAGTTTAGGTTAGAATACGCAGGTTGTCTGTCTTAATCATGGATGGAAATCAATAGTCCTGGAAGGTGATGGAATATGGTTTGCTGTAATTTATAAAATATAACTTAAAACATAAAACAGAGCACCATCATACTCTCCTTCCAGAGTTAATATGATAAGTACTGTATTCTCATGCAGATGTATGAATGTGATATGATCTGTAAAGGAGCCACTCCATTCAGCCGTTCATACTAATCTTTTTTGTCAGTGAACACATCTGTGACGTTCTGAAACTGTCTTTTGTAACTAAATGTGCATCATTTACTTGGTTTGTAAACCCAAATGACACAAAGTGCCAGTGACGTGACAATGACAGAGGCAGAGATGACAAAAGAAAAATGGGTTGAGAAGCAAGAGCAGAAAGCACAGAGCAAGCACTGGGTCAGTGTCTTAAATTAAATCGGCTACAAGGGGAATTTGCCAAGAATGGAGACATTTTTTGGGTCATCTGGAAAATTGTGAGATCCATCTGTGCGTGTGGTTCTTTAAAAACCATTGTTCTGCAGAGGAAATGGACTCAGGATGATTTTTTTTTAAAAAAAGAAAAAAGAAAGAGCAAAGTCATTCATCATAATAAATGAACATGAAAACACTAGACGGGTGGCTTTCTGTTGAGTAGAAACAACTGAGCACAACAGATGGGATGATATGTGGTTGATTTGGGTATGAAACAGTTTAGCCCACACAGGGAGAGAGATATGAAATCGCACGTAGTCGAACATAATGATAAAACAACAGCCACTCTGCCGCTACGTAATACTCAACCTTACCATGACTGATCCGAAACACCTCAGCCATTTTCCCTCAATTGTTGAACTCTCTTATCAGTTCCTTGCTACAATTGGTGTAAATAGACAGGCTAAATGGACCGCCATGCCCTCCATTATATTCAGTGACATGGTTCTTTGGAGGAGCACAAAGCCTGCATGTCTCACTGATCACCTATGGGAGTTCAACACATTCACACACGGACATGAGAACATCCATCGCAGTACACATATATATAACATAAGAAATCTCATCACAGGCTGAGGACAGGATGCTGGGTCATCTTTTGAGCGGGTGCTTTCTCTAGATAAGTCATGCATTTAAGTGTGTTTGGAAGAAACCCAGTTTGTGTTTCTCAAATGGCTTTTCAAAATAAATCTTAAAACGCATGCTCAACCCAAGGCCTGGATTAGACTGGAAGGTTTCCTCTGTTGCTGTGAAGTGAAATGACAACAACTGAAGTGGATGGTTATTAAACTTGGTGCAAACATCCATGAGCCTTAGAGGGTGAGTCTACTCTTCCTCTACTTCAAGTTACAATTCTTAGTTTTTTAGTAAGCGATAGATGAAGTTAATGGGTCATGAACAATCATGTCCCAGAGGATGATCCTGTTTTTCTCTAGTGATTCTTATCTCTGATCTTTTCCTCTTGCACCTGATTGACATTTTATAGTTTTAGTGAAATCTCTCAACAAGTATATGACTGATTGGCATTAAATGCATCCCAGATGTTCATGATGCCCATCAGAAAACTAAAATTTGAACAATACTTTCTTAGAGGTGAAACTCGGAGCCTTGTTTCTCACTGACGACTGAGTCACTCTGTCCTTAGCAGACAAATGCTTTTGCCACCTTTAACTGCGATCATGCATCTGACATTTGACCTTTTTTGCTGCTTGTCACAATGGCAACAGACCAGGGTGTGAAATTTATCAGTCCATTTCAAAAGTGTGCTTGATTTACTACTTTTAATCATCATAGCAGTGGAAAAAAGCTGCTCATACTGTATTGGCTTGGACTGCAGGAATGACTCAGGGCTGAGGCTCTTGACACTGACGCTCCTTCTTGTTGTGAAGTCTGTATGATTTATCGAGATGAGGGTTGAGTAACTGCGGACCGGTGTGTTGTTGATTTCTGACAGGAGTCTACACTGCCTGCGTCTAAGGATTTTCTCTTGTCTTTTCTCTTTTGTGATACACAATCCATCACAGCACATCATTCCTCCGCAGGAATAAGCTGCATTTCAGGAACATTCGAGGCAGATTTCAACATTAATGCATCCGACGATCTGCTCGGGTACATACCATCTAATACGAAGTTTCCTCACTTTTGTCACATCTGGGTTATTGCATCAACCCCTTTCATGTGTTTTCTTGCAGCTCCATTGGGAGCAAAGGCAGAGGAGGAGAGAAAGGGAAATCACCCTACTTGGGTATATTTAGACTGAACGGTTAAAGAAACATTATCTAAACGATGTGGCCGATAAGAGTTAGAGAAAGAAAACAGTGTGCTTATGAGCAATTACGTAACTGGGCTCTTTAATTCTCTCTTAATTCCTGTGCTCTCCTGCGAACAGCTCAGTGGGATTTGCAGTGGTGGTGGCCTCACAGGGACCAAAGGATCAAGCTAGCCTTAGCATAAGACCTATTGATCTTAAATTACCAAAATGTGAAAGTGAATTAAACACAGTATGCATATCATCTTGTATAATTTTACCCGCTGCATGTCCTTTGTCTCTGCTTTTTGTCTCATTCGAGGGTTTTCTTCTTCTTCTGTTGCTTCCCACCACTCTACCCCTCTTCTCTCTCCTCGCCTCTGCTAAGTGAGTGACTTAATAGAGTTTGAATGGCTTTTTAAGAAAGCCAGACCTCTGTGGTTTGGACAGCATATGATGGTCAGGCAAGCTGGTTTTGAGGTGTTGTCACACATCTGCATTACCCAACTACACAATGGATATTATTACACTTCTAAGACATCCAAGAGGAAAAAGTTTGATTTTATTATGAGCCCACAAAGAGGCTGAGTTTTCAAATTACTAAAACTTTGACACATGGTTTCATTGTATTGAAGATATTAAGTCTGCAAAAATCAGATTTGGAGATAAACTTCTCCATTTTAGTGCTTGAGTTGTGCCTCATGCTTTGCCCATCTGCTTTGCTGTTTGTATGTTTAGCTAGTTTTGCCAACATCAGCATTTACAGCCATTGTTGCATTTTCAGCTCTACTGAAGTTTGCAGTCTCACTTCAATGCAAACAACGTTGCCAACTACCATTGATGTAAAGTAGTTTGAAAAAGCTGCTATATGATGTCATTGTGTCACATTTGCATCCTGCCTTGTGTCAGCTGGTTTCAGCCCTTCACTGTTCGCTTCTCTCCTACTTTCTATGCTGACACATACTGTACTAAAAAACAGCCAAATTTCCAATACAGCTGTTCTCATTTAGCCTCCATGTTTCTTTCTGTTTTTATTGTCAGACGATGGAACAAATATGAAATAGTGACTGAAACGTGGCCCATTAATTTGAATGTTAACTAGCAGTCATTTCCAAGCCATTTCCTTTCTACAGCTTTGTACTGTTAAAATCCTGATTTTATAACCACAACATCAGCGAGTTAAAGACAACAGTTCTGCTGTGATATCAGCTATTTACTTTTAAGAGTGATCATTCGCAGAGAAAGCTCCTCTCTTATATTTGCTCCCACACAGCGCACATGCATGGCTCATTCATGTCGATGAATCATATCTGCTAGATGTGTAAATAAGCAACAGTCTGCTGACACGTTCACAAATGGAAACTTGTTCCTGTTTTTAGTAACTTTTAAATCTGCTTCCACTCGGCATTTATGTGTAAATGTTGTATGTATTGCATTGTATTGTATGTCTGTCTGCCACTAATTGTTGTATTATGTCCATCTGAAACAGTTCTCTCTTGGAAATGAGACCCCGTCTTTCAATAAGATGACCTGTATAAGTTGACTTAGGGTTATTACTCTGTCCCCAAGCATTGTGGCTGTTATTAGCAACAGCTTTAAGATGTTAGGGCACTATCAGGAGATCTTGTGTGTGTGTGTGTGTGTGTGTCAGGAGAAAAGGAAATTGGGACAGTAAGGACAGAGAGAGATTAAAAAAAGAAGAAAAAGAGAGAAATACTAAGAAAAAACAGATCCTCTTAATACCTTTCACATTTAGCGCATTTCCTTTTTCATTTAAAATTGGTTTGTTGTGAACACAGTCAGCTCATGTGGTGGAGAATTTAACCATTTCCCATGTACCTCCAGGGCTGGCCACAGTCTCCGGTGAAAAAGATACAATGTACCAAGGAGCCGGTGTTTTACATATGCAACACTTACACACTGGAAAAACCTATAATGACGTGAACTCCTGATCTGGACTAAGGGAAATCCCTAAATTAAAGAAAACGCCTTACAAATGTGTCTTAATAGAGTGCCGGGACATTACAAACTGCCAAAAGACCTTCAGTGTGCTTTGGCCTTGATTCAACATAAAGTGTGTGACACAGATTCAAATTATCCCTGTGGTGTTCATTTGGGTTGAGGTCTGGGACAGCCATGAGTGGGTTACCACTGCAGCTCAGGAGGCAGGGTGCAGCACCTGAGCAGCTGTTAGCCCTTCTTAAAAGAATTTAAATTGACGTGGAGTCCAAGTTCCTACATCTGCTGGGGATCATTTGTTTCAGCTTGCTTAAACAAGACCCAACTTCACATTAAGGTTGTGATCTACATTGCATTGTAAGGTATCCTGTTGTAGCACCCTATAAAATGTGTAGCTTTCTCCTCCCATCTGCATTGTTTTGTTGATCAGATCAAAAACACCTCCCTCACCGCACCCCCCCCCTCCTGCTGGATTACCTTCCCTGTCCTCACAGGTCCTGCTGGAGGTATGGTATCGGATGACACATTCCCACACTCCCAGTCAGGCGAGGGAGATTGGGGTGGGTGGGCAAGGCGACGCGATCTGGCCTCACACGTGCCTCGCTGCTTCTGTCAGAACTGGCTCCCATACATAGGGGTGCAGACACCTACGCAGATGATCCACAGCGATGTCCTCGTGCACGTGCGAACTTTTAAGAGTATGCAGCTTTTGGAACACTCAAGAAATGAAACGGCATCTACACATACAGTAAGATAAGAGAGAAGACAAGCCCAGGCTGTCGACTAGAATAAGATGATTATCTGTGGTGGCACTGCAACTTAAGAAAAACACAAATTCAAACATCTTCATCAGTTTGGAGGGCGACATGAGGGTGTAATCCAAACTGGAGTGGCCTGAATTTGAGCCCCACCCATGGTCCTTTGGGTCGTATCATCCTCTCTCTACTTCTGACGTCCTCACTCTCACTTAATTACTTAATCTTTTTAAGTTATTATATAAAATATTATGAACATGGCTAGGTCACACTTTTTCATTACTTTTTAATTGCCCATGAAAGCACTTGTTTTTCTTTCTGAATCTACAGCACGTTTGAGTCTTTGCATGTGTTTTTTTTTTTTTACACATTGCAGCATGTGGAACTCTTAGGGCCACCATAATTATGAAGAAAAATGGCCAGAGGTTTCTGGTCGGGAGGGAAAGAGTGACAGAATGAAGAGAAATGGGACAACAGGATGAAATATAACTATTATACAGACAGATTGTTATTTTCTGACAGAGCCAGTCTGGCTGCTATGCTAACCAACTGCATACAGGAGTGGTATGACATCAATCTTCTCATGTAAACCTCAGCAAGAAAGCAAATAAGCCTGTTCCCTGAAATATCCCAAACTACATCTGACAGACAGACACTGCAGTTCTTGACTCTGTCAGACACTGAAGTTGCAATTCTGGACATCACGTGTCCAATCACACTGCTGTGGAGGTCCTTGAGTTTTGTGAAGTGTCTGTGATGTTGATGGTCCCACTGTGACCTTTGCTGTGAAAAAAAAAGAAGAAGAAAAAGAAAAGCACCCCATGCTTTTACAGTCCCCCCAAATGGGACTTGTATTCCACAGGTCGACAGAGTAAAGGGTGAGAAACAGACAACAAAGTTCAGCACTGTCACATGAACTGACGGACAATGGGCATTTTACAGTCGGAAAAAACGGCTTCACACATGCCTTTGAGAGAACATTTTAGTGCCTTTGGTCACTGCATGTATGCCTGTGTGAGAGGAAAAAAAAAAAAAACGGGACTTATACGAAAATCTGTAACTAATCCATTTCCCACAAGCATCAGGCTCTCTAACGTCTCAGTATCACTGGTTTATGACACCACATCCACATGTTCAGTGCTGGCTGACGAGTAAACAAAACATGTGTTTGTGATGTTTATTGTTTCTGGCTTGAGGATTTACCATTGAGCATACAATTTCATCATGAAAAGTACTGTTGAATCACCCCTCAGAGCACAGTGCTGATTAAGGACAGATCTGCATGTAACAATAGACAAGATTTGAGAAAAAAAGACGAACCAACGGTTGTTAAAATAGCACAAAGGCCATGGTTTTTGCGGGGAGAAGAGTTGGGGAGCTGGTTGTGCTGTATGTTACTGATACATCGCTGATTGTATTGTATAGTCCTGGGGTGTGGAATCCATCTTGCAAAGCAAACTTTTAAGAAAACATTCTCCACATTAAGTAAGACTTAATGGATAATGTGATGGAAACTATTTTTTTGTTCTTATTTTCGGCCACTAGACCCTCAGTCAGCCCAAAGGGACCATTACCCTGATTGCACCACCCATGGCTCCATGTCAGAGCATGGGTGGTGGTCCCTGGCTGCTAACAGACCAATATCTAGTATCTAGTAAGAGAATCACTGTTTAAAATCAATTCTGCACAGGAAAACATATGAAATGATCTCACTTTCTGACGGCATGTTATTGGTGCAAAGAACAAAAATTCAGCCTGAATTTAAGGAAAAAAGTGGAGGGACATTTTTTCAAAGTGGTGGTCCATGTCACTGGGTGGCTTGTTATTAGTGTCACAGGCCATCACCCTCAGCTTGGATTAAATCTCCTTAAAGACCCTGAGCAATGTTCCAGACTGAACTCCATACGACAGGATTTAGTGAAATGCGTCTAAATTAGCGTGTGATAGTGCCTTAATGCCTCTGACTTTTTTTTTTTTTCCCCACTTTGCCATTTGTTCCCCTCTTTGGCCATGTGAAAAGCACCACCAGCCAATATAAACTGGATCAAGTTAATAGTTATGTCATTATTGGATGTTATTGTTGGCTAATATGAGAATTCATTGCAAAGCTCGATCATGTGGTAACAAATTGGGGTGGGTAAAACCTTATTGCTTTTTGCCTCAGACCACAAAAAAATGTTCTTTTTAACATTTGCTGTCTGATGTCAGAGATGAAAGTACCAAAACAGACAACATGGTGGCAACAGAACAAAATAAAAGTGACGTATTAATGACCCCTCAGTTGAAATGATGAATATGTTACTAGTATTCATTTGAAGCTGGCCTTCTATTGCGAGTCCAATATTCATCAGAGCAGTCAAAGTGAAACAGAATTGTAAATCCTTGGGCCAGAAAACAAAAACCAGCGTTGGGTGATAAGAATGTTCTGTAGACTCATTACTACAGACCAGCCATTTCATATACACATCATTTGAGCCACTGATAACATAAATACTGATTATAACACTTTTAAGTTTCAGTGACAACACCGTCAGAGCATATACCCAAGTGTTTTGCAAAATTAGTGCCCGTCTCTAACAGAAATGTCTGTTTTAATTGGCCAGTAGTGAAATTATTTTACACTAACCAGTGTTTTCAGGTTTAAAAAGAAGACAGAATAGGTAATAAGAAACAACACTTTTTCTTTGGTAATGATCCTGACTGCAAGCTTTCCAGACTGTCGTCAAAACAAAGCTTTATCTTGAGATCTGACTCCTGTCTCAAAAGGTGTAGACTTCAGACAAAACGCAGGTTCATGCCAACATGGGATATCCTCAATCTGACGAAAGTGACACCTACAGTTGAAAGTACTTTGTGGTTTGCTGTAAAAGAATTAGCAAACTGTGCTGTTTAAGGCATTTGACACACGAGATAAGTATGAAGACATCCATCAGCGTAATTAAATTTAAAGATAATACATCTAAGTCCTGTGCCTCCTTTAAGATTGAAAGCACATGTGCATTGACATTCCTGCGAAGGAAACTTTTGTCAATCACTTTATCAACAGCCTATAAAAACTTTGTCAGCTTAAGTAACCTCAGTGTTCTTTCACTTCATGTTTCACTATAAATCATTTTGTAAGAGCAGTTGTCACCTTTTTTATTTTCCAAGTAATGGGCTTTCTTTCTTTTAGCAAAATGGACAACAGATGCAGTGCATGTGTCTCACCCTGCACCTGGCAGATTAAGTTGAAAGCACCAAGAGCAAAGTGGAAAGTGAAGTTCAAATATTCACCTTTTTCATGTCTTTCAAAAAAAAAAAAAAAAAATCCAGATGCATAAATACAAAACGTGACATTTTAAAGACAACATATCTACTGTATGTTCCACTGGTCATTCAAGCATAACTTCTTGTCCAAAAGTAGAAATATGTATATATTGAAAGTATTAAAGGAATATTTAATACTAATAAGTAATACACCTAAAATGCCATCGTTTGGATAAAACCCTCTCGAACAAGCAGGCAAAAACTTTTCAGTACCTCCAGTGAATTTTGCCTACAAGTTCTAATACTTTGATGTAATAAACAAAACTTCAATCCCCCCTTAACGAATGTCATCAACGGCAGTTTGTGGCTCACCAAGCTCAGCCGACAGCAACCTATCTCTGCAGCAGTCCTGTCACAGATCCACCAGGGAAAGGAAGAGCATGTCACAACAGATCAGCCATTTGTTAAAGGCAGAGTCACACACTAATGGCAACAATGTGTTCTCTCTGTAGACGCCGCCTCAGCAGCAGATAGCCATATGCGCTCCCGGCTAGCTCTGTTCATACCCTGCAATTTTCCAGGAATAACTGAGGTGGTTATTTCCACGCAGGGGTCACACACAAACACTCGGGCATCATTTGAAAGCTGTGAGCAAGGTTCATGAGGAGTTCAAGGGAAGCAGGGCATCATTTTCATAATTAGCCTTGCTGTACTGAGGCCCTTTGCCATGATTGAGGCTTTTGGTTCTGAGCTTGGTGTTTACTAACTCCATTATGTTCGAGTCAGAGCTGGTTTGACCAGTTCTTGTTGTCTAATTGCGGTTCTGTTTCTGTTTGTTGATATGCTTCAGGTGGTAGGTGTGCTAGGTGCACTTGCATGTCTGTAGCCTGTGTGTTTACTTGCAGCATAGTGTATTAAAGGTGTTTACAGACAATCGTGGCATTTTAATTAAAGTATAAAAGTGTGCTTTCATCATTTTGCTTACAATATGGCAATATCTACACTCTATCTAACCCCTACCCAATTGCTAATTGTCCATTTTGTTCCAGTCTGAGATCTCAAACAGCTCTTGAATGGGTTATCACAACGTTTTTTTGGGCATTCATGGTTCCCAGAGGCTCAGTTACTGTATGATGATCATACTTGCACAGGGCAATAGATAATATTACGCCATCTGAATAGCACCACTTGCTCAGGGCAGCCTGGATGTACGGTGACAAGACAGTCTGGCTGAAATGTGGCTAGCTGGTGCTAACTTTAGTAAAAAGAACCTCAAAACAAAAGCAAAAGGGTTACTTTCCTCAGCTCATACAAACACGGTAAACATTTCCCCCGTATAGAACAGATAAATGTTTTATTGAAGCAACTAGGAAAAAAAACAACTAAAGCAAATTCTACATATAAAAAAAATGTATTCTTTTTGTTTTTTTTAATCTTCTGGCCTTTTTTTTGGCATGTACCACACAGCTTCAGGTGCATATCTACCTCTTTAAGGACTGGAGGAGGGCCGACCTTGATTTGTATGTACTCTGGGAAAACCAAGACAGATTGCAATCAGATTTGTGACCTGGCCAACAAGAGAAGCATATGTGAGACCGAGTGTGAATGAAAGTTTCTTAAATTGCATCTGGATTTTATCTTGATTCAAGACAGTAGAAATGGCAGGAGTAAATGAAGCCTAAGTCTTGTGTACCCCAAAGATCAAGTTTCTGCTTCGACTTAATGTATCACCCAAAGGTGCCCTTTCGTCTTGTCTATATCTTCATTGGTGGCTGGGTGAAGAGGACAAGAAAAGGAGGAGTAAAGGTGCCTCTCCGATGTCAGATGTTTTATTCATTTTCTATCTCAGCCAGATGGAAGAGGTTTGTTACGCAGCCTGTCATATAAATTCTTGAGACATAGGTTCTGAGTTGGGCATGGAGAGAGAGAAAGAGGGAGAAATCAAGGGTTATTGAAGACATTGACCACGGACAGGGTGTGATATTTTTCTTCTGTGAGACAGCAGAACAGACTGAAGGAAAGTTGAAGATGGTTGATACATTTTCTTTGGACATAACTGTCACTTAAAGCTTTGCTTCATCTTAAGATTTAGGTGAGATGGAGGATCTGGATAATGCTTGTCACACTTTCTTCTCTTCTTCTTGAAATGGTGTATGTGTGCAAATGAAGAAAACAAATCATAGCGGAGGGAGGAAAAGTGCTAAAAGGAGGGCAGGGGGATCAGGGTGCACAGACAGGATGGGGAGGTTATGGCAACTAGGCGAGCAAAGGGCAGGAGAGGTAGACGATGGTGAGAAAGAAAAGAGGAGTATGAAGTGGATGGGAGGAGGAAAGGAAAAAGAGAGGGGGGGGTGCTTTTAAGTGTCTGGGACAGATTATCCTTGGAAGGCAATCAATCTTCCCCAGGATTTAGACAACTACAGGAGGGCAAATGCACACGCACACACAGACACACACACACACACATCCAAAACACACTTAGAGAGATCACCCTCTTAACCTCGTCTGTCTATTTTTTTTAATCTCTCTATCTCCTTCCTCCCTCTGCCACCTTCCCTCTCCCTGAACGATTGCTCCGTCTCCAAATTTAAAAAAGTCAATTGCAGATAATAGTGTTGTTTCTC
>OMNW01008460.1:96551-110445 GCA_900303245.1 Selene dorsalis
ACACTTCACTGACTGCAGGGAGGTGATTATAACCAGGCAAGATTTCACTCAACTTTCAAAGATCCTTTAGCATAAACCGAGACAAGGGGGGAGAGAGAGAGAGAGAGAGAGAGAGAGAGAGAGAGAGAGAGAGAGAGAGAGGTCATAACAGAGAAGAAGGAGGGAGAATCGTGTGAATTCATAAATTTGATGGCTATAACGGCCAGTGTCCATTCTGTCATGTTTCTTGCAACATGTAAATAAGCAACATGGTGTAGATGCTTGATAACAAATCTGCAAAAAGTACAGAAGAGGTGTGAGGGAATAAATAAGAGATGATAATAAAGACATACGGGTAAAGCGTATTAACAAATATTGAGCTGTGCAGAAAGATTGTACAATAAATTCAACTGACTGAATGAATAAACCTCAAGAACCAAGAAGTGATAGTAAATGGGACAGCTTAGAGTAATAAAATAAAAGATGCTCTGAGCTCAGTCAGTCCAGTATGTTAGCAGTTAGCTTGCCAGCCACAGTAGTTTTTAAAGTAGCACTTAAGTCCTCCAGCTTTGCCAAAACAGGATTTAGATTTAAAGAAGTGTTGTATCTGTATCTTTATTTCATGCCTCCATGCAATCTGATGTAGCATTTAATTCAATGCTTCTACTTTAATTTCCAACAAAACTCCTCCATTCACATTCCTCAAATCCTTCTGTGTTCCTCAAGTCTCGCAGGATATTTGTTGTTAAGCCTCTCAAGATGGCCAGAAAGCACACGCGCATCTTAAAACAATTATGGGCCTCAGCGTCATTAAAACAAAGCTGTGTTTGAATGTACAAATGAGCAGAATCCTGTTTTTTTTCTTTTTTTTTTAAGCCAAGGTGTTGCCAGGCAACCCGCTGATAGGGCTTAATGTAACCGGAGAAAACAGGATCCTAAAACTGCCGAGAAAACACAGTGGTATCATGTCTGTTTTGTAACTTAAACCAGAGATGCAAACACACATATGCACTCACAGTGGTCAGATTTATGACATCCTCCAACATAACAGAGACAAATGGCAGTGCATAGTTGTGTGAATGGGGAGATGAATGGTGAAGCTATAAAACAACACACAGAGAGAGCACAGCTGACATTGTATGTCTTACCCAGCTCTGCTACGTGCCTGCTGCCATGTTACATGAATCAGATGGTGTTTTTCTGTTGTACCACTATCATGTAGTGTTTAGGGTTCAGTGTTAATTTCACCAGCTCAACAGACATAAAGTCTGTACACCACGGCCTTTGTTATTGCATCTGAAGAGTCGAAGTCAAACGAAAACCTGAGCTGAATCATCTTTTATTACAACTTTCAACTGATCTGGTATCAGTCAGGTCCACCTTCATGATCCAGTCAGTCCGTGTCATCAGCGGAATCATCCACATCCTCCGTCCTCTGTAACAAACATCCTTATTGATTTAGAGTGCTCTTGGGTAACCGGTTCACTTTTACTACTCTGTCTTATAAAAAAAACACATCCCCCTCCCTTTGGATGGATCACCGCCTCTTAAATCAAAGCAATAAAAAGTTCACTGTCTTGTTTCTTGCATTCTCCACTTAAAATTTTCTCTCTCATCAATCTTTCCCCTTTCTAATGCTCTAAATTATCTTGTCTTTATCCATCCCTGTTATTCCTTCTTTTTTCCTATTAATTTTGCACACTAGCTAAAAGATTCTGGGCAGACTTTAAGCATTCATGGCTGACTGAAAGGTAGAAATACGGCCTTCTAAAGTGTTCTGCAATGAGTCTCTCCACACTTACTCAGAAAACCAGCAGGCGGTCTGGGCCGATGTGAAAAGCATTTTCACAACTCTTTCCTGTGAGTCATGAAAAGAACATACACGTTGGTCAACCAACTGTGTCCTTATTCACTTACGTGTTACAGAAAGAGAGAACTGAAGTCTGGAGCCAGAATCTTGTGGTGGGATGAACCCCTGTGAGACGACTATAGGAATCTCTATACGGTGCTGTAGGCTAGCGGTCCCCCTACTCACAAAGAATAGTAAATCTTCAACAAAATAATAAAAAAATATGTCCTGAATGATATTTTTCCAATATTCTTCTTCTTTCTTTGTTTTATTTTTTATTTTTTTAACAAAATCTCTGCTTTTCCAGTAGTCGTTGAGAAACCTACGCTTCCCACAAGCATCTGTGTAACACTGCAAGCTGAAAAAAAGAAGAAGTGACTGGGGGACGAAGCTGAACTTCATGTTCCCACTGCAAGCAACACCATCAGTATGACAGCAGAAGTCCATTTATTTCATTTAGATGAGTGAGCAGGGGGGGAAAAACACAAACTGGGCTTTTGATGACAAGCGCTCACCAACAGCCGATCTGATTTCAGAGCTGTTCTTTAGAGGCAAGTATGTTAACATCTAGAACAGCAATATACTTTACAGTCCTGACTTTTGTAGCTCACACATGCCAAACCAAAGTACCACACTATTTGCCTAACTGCATCTGGCTCACAATAAACAGCTCGAAGAACTAGGTGGACTTTTATCACTTTTATGTCTGTCCATTGTAGCCATAGAGCTAAAAGGCTTGGCTAAGCAGCTTCAGCTACTGTTTGTGAAGTCATTACTACAGCACATAAACCCCCTCTAAAACTACAATTTGTTACATTTGAATTGGGTGGGGATCAAATAAGCAAGATTCATCATGTTAATTCAAAGTGAGCTTGAGTAGGTATATATTTGAATCAGAGAGCCAAGCCAGCTGTCTTCTTTTTAAGCTAAGCTAACTCTCTCCTGGCTTCACCTCCAGGTGTGTAACAATCATCTAACTCCTCACAAGACACTCACTTGACTGGTTTCTCCAACTGTACTTTTATTCTACTGTACACAAATTGTCAAGTTAAAGATTTAGCATTTGTTAAAGGTCGCTAACCTCGGGCATTTCTGAGTCATTGTGATTTACAATCTACTGTGTTGAGGAAAATGCCTGACAGAGAGATAATATCAGCCCTACCTGCAGACTTATTATACAGCCCATCCCAGTCCATTAGTCCATTATCTCTCATTCCTCTAATGGTTTTTATATGGTGGTTAATTTGTTCGCCTCCACCTGTCTGACTCGGTTTCTCTCTTTGTCTCCCTCTTCTTTCATCCTGAGTATCAAAACAGACATTTCTCACTCAGGCAATTATTTGGACAACGGCAGGGTCAAGCTGGTCCCTCTGCCCACAGCTAGATTTCATCTCCTGGGAATGAGCGATGAGCTCTCAAATGTAATTGTATTGCTGCACACCGGGCCACATTTCCCACTTAACTCCACTTCTCAGTGCTGTAAAAAAAAAAGTTATCATTAGGTCCTTCTGACCTTTTTCAAAAGTTGTTCAGGTTGTTGATGACTCACATAAATTGCTGCTAATATTTAGGGAGTTGATAGTGTGTATAGTTAGTGTTATGTGAAAATTTTAATCTTAGGGTCTTTTAGTTTTTTTCAGTTGACCTTGGACATTTATGTATTTAGGTATGTTACATAACTCTTGTGGGCTTGACATGTTCTGTACAGTATATGAAATATGTGACGGTCAATTGTAGAGGAAGCAGCTTTTTCTCATTGGTTGCCAACTCAATTTCTTAAGATGCAGCATTTTGACAAGGCAGCTGAGTTACACTGACCTGTCTGAGGTTAGCTAGCCTGTAATTAACTGGAAAGAGAGTTGCTGGACAACCCCTATCACAAAATCACAGAGATAATGGCTACATTAGCAGCATCTCCGAGACAGAGAGAGGAGACATAGTGCTGCATTTGTCTGGAATGTGGCATCAACCCAGATAAGGGGAAGGCCTGGACAAGCTACAAAGAGAGCTGGGGCTACGCACTAATCATATCTCTGTCTTTTTCCCTTTTCTTTCCCACACCGCACTCCTTATTTCTCTTTTCCATTTTTCACATCCTACACTCCTGCTTCAGTCTTCCTTCTCCTGCCCTTTCCTCCACTTTAACCCTTGTTACCCCCCTCGTGTGTTTCGTGTCTTTC
The DNA here is from genome assembly GCA_900303245.1 of Selene dorsalis. Classification (NCBI taxonomy): domain Eukaryota; kingdom Metazoa; phylum Chordata; class Actinopteri; order Carangiformes; family Carangidae; genus Selene; species Selene dorsalis. The sequence goes on from OMNW01008460.1 coordinate 100,560, forward strand.
TCACACTCTTGGAGGGGAAAAAAAAGAAGGAGCCAGGAAATGCCCTGTGACACCCCAATGCACAGTGTAACTCTTGTTACAGGCGCGACCTTTAATGTGGGTATATGAATTATATCCCTGTGCCTGCCCACGCAGTGCTGGCTGACCCTGCTATGACCATCCTGTTATGCAAAGGCACAGCCACTAATAGCTGCCCGCACACCCACACCCACACCCACTTGTACTGATAAACACACATGCACAGTTAAATAATAATGTACTGTGATGTGTGAGATTACCTGTGATTAGACCATCTAAGCCGGAACATAGTGGCACATCTTTTCCCCTCATGCTCTCCCCATCTATCTTTGTTTTTTTTTTATTTGTCTTTTTTTAATAAGCTGTTTCTGTACACCTCCTCCCACACAGGTAACCGCAGGGTCAGTGTTTGGCACGCATGCGTCAGGGACTAATCGTGTGTGTATGTGTGCACATACAGTACATGCAAAAAGTACATGAACTTGTGAGTCTGTGCCCACAGCTGGAGTCTGCTCACTGTGTTGGGGGGAAAACATTCGTAAATCCTGGCTAAGCAGACCACATCCTCTTCACCCTAAAGCCTTGCAGGTAATGAGACAGGGGTGGTGTTACCTCTTAAAGGGGCAGCAGAATATGACATGGGCAAGCGAGATTCATTGCCAAACACCCCTTCCTGGTACTTAAAGTCAGTTTCTAAGTAGACTGCGTAAGAAGAATCGCTTTAACTTGGAGAGACAGGGTCTTTTTTGCATTTTATTACATTATAATAAGTTGTGGCTTTATTCCAGTTCATTAACCTGTGTATTAACCTGTGGAAAAGTTTTGTAATTACACTGTTTTACTGTTTGCATGGTGAGACTCCCCCCCAGCTGAATATGTAATGAGAAACAGGGGTATGAGCATGGGTGTTATGTTAAATACAGCATCATGACCTGCAGCATTAAAAGTAAAAGGATCTCAAACAAAATTAGAAATCTTCCTGTGAGGAACATGAATACAAATTTCAAGGCAGTCCATCAGCAGTTGTTAAAGCCTTTTATTCAAAACCACTAATGACAGCCTGATGGGTGTGCTACAAGAAAAGTCAGTGGGATATACTCTGTGGGAAATGTGTGCAAAAACACTTATTTTTGCCACATGCCATGAGACTTCATCCTCTGGGGACCCTGAACAGCCCTTCCAAATTTCATTGCAGTCTATTTAATCTTTGACATGTCAAAATTATGGTGACGTTTGAGTAGAGATGAGGGAATCACAAAACAAGTAGGATTCATCATCTGGGGACCATGGTTCTCTGTAAATGTTCAATCCTGTGGTCTGAACTCTGACAGACTGCCAAAGATGTGGTTCACATTCCCAACAAAGCACATCATGCTAAGTCATCCTGAGACAGTATAGGTCTAGGCATTGAAAAGTAAAACAAATCTTCATTGTCCCAAACAACCAAACAACAGCATCCATCTTCAGAATGCAATGCTGCAAACGTCAACGCACACGTCACTTGGATATTGTATGGAATAACACGGTTTTGTTTCAGAGGAACGATGTCGCAACCACATCCTCTCTTGTCAGTGAGGGCTTGTGTTAAATCCCCTCAGTTTGATTTTTCTCCTCAATACTGTTTGTCTTTAGCTTAGTGGTGCAACACTGTGTCCACATCCTGTCTTTGAAGCTGTGAGGAAGAGAGAAAAAGATGGAGAGGGGTGTGCATATGCTGTTTGGTTCACATGCATGTATGTGTGAGCTGCACACTGTCCCTCTTAACATCTTTTGGGTTTGCGCCAGTGAGTTGTCACACTAAAAGCTTCAAACACATCATCAAGGTATGCAATACCTTCTCCAGTGCCAAGTTAGTCTTATGGAAAAATACTTATGAGCCAGCATCACGGTTCTGATTAACACCGTTTATGGCACAGCATGATACAGGTATCCCATTGTGAATGACATTTTACATTAGGACTGTAAGTCAGAATACCAAAGTGAAATACTTGTTGAGATGAGTATTTTTTGTGGCAAAAGAGATGCCAACTGAGGACAAGGCAGCGGGGAGGAGAGCAGCGCAGAGGAGAGCTGGCTGTTAGCGGATATAATGGGAACCAGACCTGCTGGTAGGGAGGTAATTAAACGGCACAGCACAATGGCGTCACCACCTATAAAGTCTTCAAGAAAGGTTTTTAGCCCCCAACTCTTCCTTCATTCCCTACCAACTGCTGTAAGAATCTGAATCTAGTGACAGACCTCACCTTAATATCATCAGTAGTATTTTCTTTTCACCAGCTGTTCCCATTTTCACAAGATAAAAAGTCTGATTCATTACATGCAAATTATGCCTTGACTTGACATTAATAAGTTAATGTACCAAAACAATCTCTACCAAGAGAGGACTTTAAGAAATAGTTTAAATCTTTCTTACTTTACTGTTTCCATTTCTTGCATCTCTGCTTGCAATTTATTTTTTGGAGGAAAACTGTTCGATGTTAAGATTTGCCAAGTTCAGCCCAATAATTGGACGTCTTATTGTGTTGCAATTCAAGTAGCAGCAGTTCCAACTTCCAGCAGTGTGAAACTTAACCGAGTGTCCTAACATTATACACAAGCACATATGGAGCCCTACCATCTCAGAAATCTCTGTACATTATGTCAAGTCATTATTTCGTTTATTTTGTAGATGCTATTATTGAAGCTGCCCTAAGCTATATTTTGATAACAATGGATGAAGTGACTGTGAGGAATGTGTGAGGGGTCACCAATCATACAAATCCTGAAATAATTATCAGCCAACTGCAGTTTCCCTCAGCTCTATGGATATTTCAGCATTTTTCAGCTTGTTGTTTTTATTTTATGACTATGCCATTTAGGCCCATGGTTTCCAGCAGTGGTAGCTAGAAGCAGAGTGGATTCTGGACTTCATTACCTAGCCAGACACAGAAATCCAAATGAATACTTTTGTTGATACTGTATGTATGTTAAGATACATTAAGGTAAATGTTCAGTTAGTTAAAGCACCTGTAATGTCTGTGGTTCAAAAGGCAAATTCCAAGATAATCAATTAAGTTGTACTGAACTGTAACCAGGGCAGTTGAGATGTGTACACAGTGAGTAAATATTAAATCAATAAAAAGTAGTGCCTTAACCAAATAAACTCTGCTGTGTTTATTTGGTAACCTTTTTTGGATAGGTGTAAATATGGATCCTGCTACCTCTGGGTGAAACTGCCACTGGCACCTACAGACATCATCTATGGCTGAGCTCACTTGCACTTTTTCCCTTCTCACTTTACCTCTACCACACTTGCACAGTCCAAGTGTGAGCCCACTACTGCACCCAGAGGCTCTCTATGTGTGTATGTAAGCCAGCCCCCCCTAGGAGGGTGTCAGGGTTCAGGGGGCAACAGAGGGGTGCAGGTCATGACCTGCTATGTCACGCTCTAATTGTGATTGTCATGTTGATGGAGAGGAAAGAGACTGGAAAATTAGCAAGCTAACATAAATTTTAATGATAGGTACTGGGCCGTGGCTGTGTGTGTCTGGGTGTGGGAGTGTGTGTATGTTTGAGGACTCTGTGTGTGTGTGATTGAGGGAGAAAAAAGTAAGAGAGAGAGTTTGTGTGTGAAGCAGTGGAGGAGAGTGAGTTATTTTGTCCTGGGGCAAACGGAAACCATTGTTTAAGCCACAGCTCTTGTCTCTTAAGTGTTTGCTGTAGTGGGAATGCTGTGGTTTTTGAGTCACAGGATAAGAACTTAGTGTGACACAAACGGAAACAGAAACACAGTGATGAGGAGAGGAAAGCAGATGGAGAGCGAAGGAGAGCTGCAGAGACAAAATGAGAAAAACGCATACAGAATGAGACACAGAAAGACAAAGAATTAACATGCAAACCAGACCTGGAAATAAAATAAACTATATGAGAAATGAGATACAAAAAAAGAGAGGAAAAGCGGACAAGGAATGTAGAATGCAATGAAAAGCAGAGATGATCCAAAAGAGTAACAATAAAGGAAAATTTAGAGGAAGAGATGCAGGGAGGCATACAAAGAAAACACAAGGCAAAGAGGAGAAGACAGGAGAGGAATGATTTCCTCTCATGCCTGTCATTTTTTATTTTCTGCAATCTTTCCTTCTCAACCTCAGGCTGTGCATATCCCCAGGCCAGCCCGCCATTGGAATTTACAGTCCGATGGGCCTGCCTGCTAATAAAACACATGTGGACTTGTAGAGGAATGGGGAGGGACGGGGTCCTGAGAACAGCCTCTCTCTGTATCTGATGTACAGCACACATTATGTACACTGATCTATATGAGAACTCAAAATGCTTGTAAACAAATTCAGTGCATCTTCAGTGCTGTTAGTGATTCTGCTTCTGTCTCTGTTACTCCAACTGCTATGGTTTCTAGTCATGAGTAGCCAGTCTGTACATTGTATACCTACTGTTTAAGTTCAGAAGATGTTTAATATTATCAAATGACAACCACCATTATATATCATTACACACTAACAAACAACACCTGTACTTGTTGTTGTCTTACACACTCATATGTTCTAGATAGCTGTGTTTAGAGTCTGCTTCCTAAAGCCCGCATGCTAACATGCTAACAATGACAGCATAAACACTCAGAATGTGTCATGTTTATTATGTTCAGTATCTCAGTTTAGCCTTTTAGCATGCTAATATCTGCAAATAAGCTCTGTAAGCACAAAGTGCACACTGCAGCTCATGGGAATCACTGAGGTGTGCAGGTGTTCATTTGGTCATGAACTACTCATGGTTGAAAATGAAAGGCCAGAGGCTCAGAGTTTTTTTATAACTCATCCTCCGGGAACCATGAATGTTTGCACCAAATTCCCACAAATGACAGCCAAAAAATGTCAACCTGCCAATGTTGCACGAGGAAAGGTCAAGGGATCACTGAGGTCATGAGAATGCATCCTTACTAATGCTGGTATGCTTCCTCCTCTGGGGACCATGACTATGTGAGAATTTCATGGTCATCCATCTAATATTCGATATACATATACGTTAGAACACAAACCTCCTTTGATCTCCTCGGCTATAATTGATTCAAAAGCCATGAAAGATTCCTGGGCTCAATTAAAGTCACATATTCCATATTTGTAAAGTGGATCATTGGGGGATTAGTCTACAAATGTTCCACACATGTAACTGATTTCTACCCGGTGGAGCATGAACACTAGCCAGGACAAAGTGGCCTCAAGACCAGCTGAAATTAAAGCTGCATGTCTTTCCTGTGCTCTGGTGCCAAATGACAACTGACATGAAGAATATATAAAGCTCTTCATCCATTCACAAAACTGTGTCTCTGCCATACAGGAGATCTCCTTCTTGCTTGTTTTCTCTTTTTTCTCTCCCTCTCTTTTCTTGTCTTATTATTTCTCTCTCTGAGTGATTCATCCTCCAGCTGTCCACAAAATATGTCCTCGCTGGGCAGATACACTCAAGGATTATCCCCTGCCTAGAAAAGCTTGCAATTAAATGTTTTATATACTTGCCTCAAGAGGAGTGTGTCTGACAGAGGAAAAGACAATGTGTGCACGCCTGTGTGTCATGTGTGCGGTAGGGCTCCATGCAGAGATCCTGCTTCCAACTGCAAGGGCCCTTCAAAGTTTTTGTGAGACCCTAGGGGGTCGAGTAGAGAGAGACAGAGATGGAGAGCGCTGTCACCAAAACCTCTCCAAGTCAGCCTCTCTCCTCATTAATCTCCAGTCCTCAGAGAGTCTGCAGAGATACATGTCTGTTTTAGAGAAATATGCTCAGGGCCACTGGTTAGCATTCCTGTTAAGTGATGAGAACGTAGCCACTCATATGATCCACACTGATCCTTCACATAGGATGGGGTAAGAGTGTTGCCTGGATAGTGAGAAAAACCTTGTAGCAGCTAAGCTGAATGACACTTCTTAATCGGTGAGTTGAGCTTCGTGAAAAAGTTGGAAAGTTTAAAATAAAGCATGAATAATAATGTAGTTCATTCCATAATGAATGAGTGACCAGTATAAACACAGTGGATAAATCCATCAGTGCGTGGCTGAGTTAAAGAAAAGATTCTAGATGTAGGCTATTTATGGTAAAAAAAAAAAAAAAACTTTCTAAATTTGCATTTTAAACGACTTCAAGGCACTGATTCAAACTCAACACAAAAAATGCAACTATAACATTATGAAGCTAATACAGCATGGCAAGCAAGCAGTTTCTTATTTACACCAGGACTACCACTCTTTTGAGTTTGGGGTATGATGTGACATAATGAGTCTGGCTTTCTCCACTCACACTTCATTGCTCATTCATTGGTCCATTGCTCAAACACAAGATCATTGTGACTTCTCCACCAGGAAATGCATCGTGATAATTGGTTGTTGCAAACATTGCTCTTCTTTCATGTCAAAATCAGAGATTTCACATCAGAGGAAGCCAAGAAAAAAAAACGTAGTGTAAAAAAAAGGTGCATGAGGCATGAGGTTTTTGAAATCAATCAGTGTCGGTTGTGTAAATCTCACACTCCCATTAGAAACATAGAATTCATTTGGAATCAATTCTGTGTCCAGTCTACTTTAAACTTTTCCACTATGGTCACCAACTTTTTATCATTGCCATTTCCCTCATGGTCACAGCTACAATGGCCTGTATTTGTAGTGTGTTTGGACTTTATTTACTTAGACTGAATATTTACAGTCGGATTTATGGCTCGTGGCGTTAGAAAAACTCTGACAACATCCTCGGGACTTAATTTGTTTTCTCACTGAGATATGATCTTTCTGGTGTTACATAATTAGCAGGATGTAAACAAAAGAGATGGCACAGTGAGACCTTTCGCAAAAATTCTCCATTGTTTCTCAAGCTGTCCTGCATCATCTGGACATACAGACGGGGTGGGGGTTGGGATACGACTAGGGTCAAATGAAGGCTGAGGCGCAGTCTGTACATTATTAGGATGAAGGCAGATAATGATGGTGGGATGGGGAGGGGGTGTCTAGTGATTAGATAGGCTGCCTTAATGTATATTGACTAGAAGATATGGACTTGTAATCTACCACTCAAGTTTCATTAGTTAAAAGTATATAAAAGAGTAAAACAGTATGAGATCTGTGAACAAAACTGTGCAGCATCACAAATACGACATGATGGGAGTGGGGGAGGGGCCTCACAGTAACTGTACAGTATGGGGGCGACATGTCAGTGGAAGGAGGAGGTTTGGACGGTTACTGGCTAGCTGTCTTTGTGTAATCTGTGATAATGAGGAAAAACAGCAGTCAAGGCTCCTGTATATGGGACAACGCATGATTATATTCACCGCTGCAAATGAATGAGCTGAGTCACTTGTTTGTGGATTCTGCCTCATTAAAAAACATACTGGTTTGTTCATGTCCCAGACATATTTTGGGAATTTAAAAAGCTCCTAGGCCTACAGTAACAATGTGTACCATTCTGTAAGGACAGGTCTTGTCTTCAGTGGGTATCTCATGGTGAGATAAAACTTTCCTCTGTGGGGGCCCAGCAGATGCAGGTTTGCGGATGGGCTTGTAACCTGCCGGTGCTTCAACCATGTCTGACAGCAAACTCCCATAGGAAAGCTTCTCTGTGCATGTAAAAAGGAAATGGATACGAAGTTCAGGAAACCCCCCGCCCCTCTTTGTGTAAGTTATGTCAACTGTGCCCCATATTTTTCATGTTTGTACCTTAAAACATTTACAGTTCTTACAAAGTATAATCAAATTTGCCAGTTTGAGGTTTTTAGGTTTCTCTGTAACCACAGCCACAACAAAACAGTCTTTGAAGCCTGTACTGACATCAGTGTTTCAGCATGGGAGTTTAAGGGCACTCTTGCCTGAATGAGCCTAAAAATGTAAAAGTGTGGGTTTCGTGGGAATTTTAAGATGCTGGTTTTGTATGCTCACATCAGGAAAATATAGACAGAAAAATGATATCATTCTTCATTTTGAGGTATCGTGATTATTTTAAGATACCAGATGCAAAAATACGACCTTCCTCTTTGCCTGAGCCAAGGTTGCAAAAATGTAAAACTTTATTTTGAATAAGCGGCTCTCATATGACACGTGCAGATTTGTTTTTGTGTGTATCGCAGTGTTTTATCATGTCATGTTGACATTAGGCTTTTACTGGGCTTGTAAATGTGGTTTGCATAAACCTTTTATTGCTTTCACATCTCTGGTCCTTGCCGCAGGCCTGTTCCTCCCATGTGATTCTGCTGAAGTGTCAATATGATGCCACAACCACACAGTTACATATATAATTGATCACTCGCCATGGTGACATGAACCTGAGGAGTCACTGCCCTGCTGATCTCAATTAGCTGTTGTACTATTATCTCATGATGTCATGATTGTTTAATTCTTATTCAGCTGTGTTTTAATCAAAATTTCTCATCTCATTTCATGATGTTTCTGTCACGTCTAAACCAGGTTCAAAGCTGCAGGACTGGGATTTGAAGCGGTTCAGGTAACATTCGTCATTTCCACTGAACAGGATCCAGTTATTTTTTGCAGTTACCAAACAGGACATGGTAATGAGATGAGTAATCAGCAAAGCCGAGGCTGGTAAACCTGTCAAAATGATTTGTATGAGGGCTACTGTGGTCAGACGAGTCAACACATTATCCTAATTCAGGATGTCTATTCACAGAAAAGAGGTCATATGCAATAAAAGTAAGCATTCTTGCATTATGAAGAAACTGCCATTGGCCCACTAAGAGAAAGAGTGAACAACACCCTCTGTGAAAAAAAATAATCACATTAATAACCTGCTGTTGTCATTATTATTATTAATTTATCATAATAATAACATAAATGTCATATGCTAAGTCTCTCAATGACCTGAAGTCTGTGGGGTAAAACTGTACCAAACTTGTAAGCATGTTAGAATAGAAAAAATAAATTAAATAAATATAAGTAAAAAAGAAAAAAATAAATACATAAAAGTTATTCCTACAGGCTCACCTGAATTTCAGTGTCAAGGTTGAGTAAATCTTCAGTTTGACAGTTACAAACTGTGACTGATGTGATTTTTGCTTGAGGACGAAATGAAAAGTCACTCAGAGTTCAGACACAGCTGTCACTCAGCCTGTCCGTCTGTTGGATGATCGATGGGAAATGTTTTCCTGCATAATGCGAAAATCTCAGCGGAGTCGCGCAGAAAGGGCACAGCAAAAAAAAGTGAAGAGCGAGGTTTGCACTTCCACCTCAGTGTGTCCCACTGAGTAGAGCTCGGTGCTGAAACTGTGGGGATTTTGGCATTCAAGTGCCACTAAGGTCATACATATTAAAAAGGTTAGAGGAAAACTCACTGGAATGTGAATGCAGTGATATATGGATCTGTCTCTGTCAGTGTCTAAGGACTTACAAAAAAAATATTCACTCATATTTAGTTTTAATGTGAAGCTTTTATTTGGCAGTAATGAGAAGATATTGAAGTCTTTTTAGATACATTTAGAAAACAACTGTGGTGAACCTTTGATAATTACAATTACATACATTAATATTTCCCTTGATTGGTCTCCCTTCAGTCCAGACAAACAATTTTGAGTAGATGCCAACAAACCCAGCGTGACTCCAGGAATAGCTGAAGCTGGTGATCTGGGAATGCAAACGTGGTGTGATATTTTACCAATTCATGGTGTGATTATCTGGCTATTAAACCAGCAGTAACTGGGCACAGTCAGAACATAATAACAGCATGGAGGAGGAGGAAAGGATATTACTGATGCAAGGCTGTGAAACACACACACACACACACACACACACACACACACAGATACCAGATTAGTTCTTAGTCTGCATATACCAACAAATTATTTTTACTGGACAGAAACAAAGTATAAGGCCGATGTGTTGTGTGTGAG
>OMNW01008462.1:0-10308 GCA_900303245.1 Selene dorsalis
TGGGGCGGGGGGCGGAAACAAAATACCTTTATCAAGAGTATTGATTTTCTCACATAACTTACTTTTCCCTGAGGACACTGCCATGCTGCAACACAAACAGCACAATGGGGTTGGAAACAAATACCCACCACACTATATCCATCTTCATTAGGAATTCATATATGAACATTTCCATAAGTGCTCACAGGAATTTTTCTACATAATTATGAAATTTATCAAAGAGGGGATACGATCGCAAAGCACTCGTAACTCGTAGCGTTGCTCTGATACAAATACAAGTGTCAGAAATGCTACTCTCAACATATAATTTGTTAATAAATTTTAGATTAAGCAAACGTTTTCCTGGAAATCAGTTCTTTTTTGCCGCACAAGCCAACACATGAAGTGAGGAGCAGCGAAGAAGAATTGATTTCTGGTAAATAATGCAACATCAGCAGTTTGGCAAACTTTTGCTGTGGCCGTCCCAACTGTGTACAGTTTGCCTTTAATCTGGAGGGTTAGGCTTGTGTATGGACAGCTGGTGTTCAAATTGTTACTTATTCTTACATTTGTTTTATGTTTTTTTTTAATGAGATAATTAAGATTCATTGAGATTTGTGTGTTTGTTCTTGAATTACAAAGAATTTAATGTGAGCCATATCTGAGCTATCATTATCATAACAATCACATCCATATAGGGTTAGCAGCTTTTTATTTGATTTTTTTCATATGCAGTGGTACCAACTTGTTACAAATGCAGGACACTGTGAGAGCCTAGATACGCAACAACTGACGTGTCTCTCTTTTGCTTTATGCACTCAGTAACACTTAATACTGGAAAACAACTAAACTCCCTTGTAATATGACATGAGGAAAACCATAAAGACAAAAATCAATCAACATGTCAATCAAGAGGAGATTCCTCTGGGAGAAGACAACCTTGCATGCTCTTGATCTGGTTATTTCAGGAGAGGTCAAACTGCTGCAGAAAGTCTTGAACGAAAGAAAAAAGGAGAAATCACAGCTGTTCTCTGAGGCTGTTTAAATACCCAGTTAGATTAGGCAGGTGCTTGCCCTGTCTGTAATGGAGTTCCTGCCCTGCCAGATGAAAGAGGTTAGGAGGGGCGCATAGAGATCGGAACGGAGCAAAAGACCCTCGTGAGGTGGCTGTTCCTTATAATAGAGGGAGAAGGATATGATCAGGGGATCATTGCACCTGAAACTGGATTTTCACATTATCTCATTCCATGCAGACCTTTGGGGCCAGTTAGCGTGTTGCTAGTGTGATAAAAATGGCTTGAATTTCTCAGAGCGAGGCCTCAGCGGTGTGCCAGGCGACGGTCGGAAAACAGCTGGAACGGTGAATAAATTAAAAGCAAACAAACCATCCTTCGTCAAAATGCTCCGAGCTAACGCTAAACCCTCTGCGGTGCGGCATCACACAGAAATTTCTGCATCAGCGAGATGTTTCTGTTTAAATATAATCTGATATGTGGACAGAGCGGGACAGCCTTCACAGACAAGCGCGACAGAGGTCTGATTTGCACACAGAAGCAGCTCGAACACATTTGGATTTGAATTCGGCCGGTGAGGAGATATCACACTCATGTTTAACACACACTTCATTTGTGATAAGCTGGGATCAGATTGGCACGAGGCCAGAGCAGGACACTTGGAAGGGAAACACAGATCAGTTCAGGTTTAGCAGCCAAGAATACTTGGTAGGGGATTATAAATAGACTTTTAAGATGATGATTCGACATTTGGAATAAAGCTCCAACTTTACAGACAAGTCTTAAGACCTGAATGTTTTGGGACTTACAAGCCTTGATTCAGCAGCCACCAAAAGCAATTTACAATGTGAACACATTGCTTCCTTACACTTTATCCTGGGTGCATGGTTTTCTGTGGCGCAGGTGGGGATGGGACACCTTATGATGCAGACCACGCTCGTGGCGTGGAGAAAAGAGTGTTCAGCCGAAGTTCAGGTAATGGAATTAAAGCCAGCATTTGCGCCGTGATCTGCCTTTTGATTGGACGAACAGGGCTGCGCCAGCTCCTGCTGCCATTCTCCTCGGTGCCACAGCTCTAAAGCCATTTTCTGCAACAGAGGGTGGTGGGGGATTTCTTTTGGAATAACCGAGTGACCAGCGGACAGAGTGACCCTCCTACAGCACAAGCTAGAAACATACAGGTATCGGATACATATCAAACAAATAGACCATGAATGAGGGAGGAGGAGGAGGAGGCTGGGAGGGAGAGAGAGACCTACATTTCCTTCACTGAAGGGCACCCATCCAGCACATTATCCTGGATGTTTCACAGTAATGACTCACACATTGTTTTCTGTTTGTTTTGCTGTGGAAGTGAGTAAAGTGAATACCAGACCGATCGGGATGTTGAACAAGTCCGACCTGCCAAAGCAACTGAAACCTGTGGGAGCTGCGACGTGTGAAACACTTATGTATTGATGTCTGAGGGCTGGCTGGCATATAGGAAAGCATCGGTAAACCTATTATCCGTTTTGACAAGTGGGCTCGCCCGCTGATGCAGAGTTCTCAGCCAAAGTGTGGTGGTGCTGAGAGCCGTGGGAGATGTAGGTTGATGAGAGTACTCACTCGAAGGAAGGAGGGGAAGCCCATGCCGTAGTAGCCAACTGCAAAGTAGTCTGGTTTGGGCCGGATGACCTTCACTATGTTCTCATAGAACTGGGCCTGCTTCCTCTGTTGGGGGGTAAAACAGTGTGTCAGAGGGACAGTGGACATATTTTAAATGCATTTTCTTCCTGTCATCATCTGCATAGTCTCCCTTCTTGGCCATACTCAATGATAATTTACTGCTTAAATTTAGTGTAAATAAAAAAAATAAACACATCTCCTTCTCTCTTAAAAAACCTAGGCAACTTATTGCATCTCTGATATCACTGCGTAGAGAGAGTTTATGTCTTTTGTCTCTGTTCATAACATGATGGAGTACTTCAACAACACATATATTACTTACCAAGGATGCACTGAGCTGCTCAAAGTCAAACATTTCATTCTCATACTGCTCAGCCAGTTCCTTTCCCAAAATGATTGCCTCCTCCCACATCTATTGGGCACATAAATAGAGACAGTTAGTAAATGAATCAATTATCAAGATTCAAGCTGAGATAAAGCATTCCCTTCCTGCCAGCCGGATAACACATGATTTCTCCAAGGCAATGGCATCAGCCTTTTTCAAAATAAATAAATCTGAATTCTTCTTATTATGTCAATGTTTTTTTTTTTCTTCCTTTGATCCAAAATACTGAAACTCAGATGCCATAGTCTTAGGAGAGGAAAATTTTATCATGGCGATGTGTTTCCCCTTGAGACTCATCCAGTGAAGTGGAGTGGTGTGACAGATATGTGCGAGCCACTCGAACATGTTGAAAGGCTTCTAAGAGGCTCCCTGACAGACTAGTTTGGGCTGAGCTGATCTGGGTCAGGCTGGAGGTGGACTGAATCCAGACTGCTACTCAGATCATCCTGCCATCAGTGAGAGCAGTGATGGCAGCACCATCTGGGACTGTGTTCTGGACGACTCCGATGACACTCTTAGAAAGTGTCCTCAGTTGATACCACCCTCTCTGGGGTGTTGATGTATTCTTGCAGCCTCTGTAACGCCTCCTGTGTTTGTTTGTGCTGGTTTATCCGAGACTCTCTCAATTTGTCGTGTCTCTCTCGCCACATCCTGCTGAGTGACAGTTGGCTAAAGAACCAAGAGTGGCGGCTGCACCCCATCACTGATGACACATGCAAAAGCCCTGGGACATCATCTCTGAGAAGCTCTGGCTGCAGTTCTGCAGACCCTTTCCAAGCTCAGCTTACAGGCTGAAAAAAATAAACATTTCCCTCCTTTGGAATAAAACATGAAGAGTGTAGAAGAATAGAACAGAAACCACATCTGAGGCCCATTTGAATGACCTGCTCCTCACATCACAATCCAGAGTTGGTGCACAAAAATGGCTCTGACATGGTTGAAAGAGAGAGAGAGAGAGTGACAGTGGGAGAGAGGAGCAGGAATAAAAGGTTTTAAGACAACACAAAAGAGACACATTACCACTTGTGCCATCTGATATGTGGCTTCGCCCATAAGAGCATCAGCTGAAAGAGGAGGATTATTTACAATCCCTGTTCTATAGAGAGGAAATATAAAACTTATATTCGCTCTCTTCTTCAAAACCCGCCTTCTCAGGCCAGAGGCAACATTTAGCAGAGATGGCAGCATCTAAAAACAGCATCCTCAGAGTCCCTGATTTATTATGATTATACCCACTATTACATGTGTGTGCATAAGTGTGTGAATGTGTGTGTCTTACCTTGCCCTTGTCAAAGTAATTGATAATCTGCTGGTAGAGCTGGTCCTTGAGCTGTCCTTGAGTCGTGGCCTGGTAGCCGTCTCTCTGGGTCAGGTGGGCAGCGCACTGCTCGTCCGACCACTGCGGGAGGACAAGTTAGCACTGGGGTCAACGCTGTGCAATACAATACAGAGCAAAAGGGAAAACAAGTGACAAGAAATCGATCACTGAGTTACAGCCAACGCAAATGGGCGAGACTGATGTATAATTATTTTTACAGCTGCCCCACACTCTGACGGGGCAGGATGGGAACTTGTGGATGAAACAGCTGTCAATACATATTGAATGCTACAGTGAGAGCATTGATGTTATTCATAGATGTGTGTAGCTGACACCTGCTATACTGTTTGCTGTCTATCTGAGAGATTTCACACTATTTCACTGGTGCTTACGGATGTTATACCACTGGAAACCAGAGAGAAGCATTACTTAGGCTTGCATGAACACTAAACATCAGACACACCTGACTCACGCAGCAGAGTAATCTTTCATTACAAATTCTGCTTGATCACAAGGAAGAATGATGTGAAAAATAAAAAAACTACAACAACAACCAAACAAACAAAAAAAAAAATCAAGAATACAGGGGCAGCCTTTTGTGCTGACTGTGCACTCCATCATACAGTACCTTTTCTTTTCTACCCTAGCGTGAAGGATAATGAGGTTTCTGGAAAGCTGCATGCAGCAGCCTGGCCTTAGGGGGGAAGATGGACAAATCTGATTGGCCAGTGTGTAGGGGAAGCATAATCCTATGCATCCTGCCAGGACTGACTCATTAGCAGTCGGCTTTAATTGGGATTCTGTGGTGTTTGGAGTAACCTGAGGAAGTTAAGATCTCTGAGAAAAATCTGACCAAGTTTCATCTGAGGGTCGCATTAGAATAGAAAAGCCAGGACATTTGCATATCCTGCGCTGGAGACGAGTTAAAAAAAAAGAAAAAGTAACAGCTCTGCACATTGTTGCTGTGTGTTAAAGAGGGGTGTTGGGAGGCTTTGGATTAGGGTATTGATTTTGTTACAGCTGGACTGCAGCATTTAGATGGTAAAAGGATCTTATTTTTATTCATGGATGGCCAGTGACCCTGCATCGACAAAACTCACGAGCTGGTACGTCTCTCACAATACACGCAGTGATGTAAATTTATCGGCTGTTATTATACTGCGACAGGTGCTCTGCTTATTACAACAGCAGCCAGTTTCCATCTGTAAGTGATGTTGGATCCAGAACGATGGATCTATCATCTCTATCATCCTGTTTACACTTGGCCTGTGTGTGAACACAAAAGGAGGACAAAGATGATCAAGCAGTTCTTATTGGCACAAAAGAGGGGTTCATCCAAACTCTGGTGAAACAAAATGAACCACTTATGAGCTCTTCTCTAAAGATGTGCTGTGATCGGGAATGCCGCAGCTGCTGTGAGATGATCAGAATTAAAATAAGATATCAACAGAAACAAGTCTTGCAACGTGCTGCTGTGACTGTTCAGGGAGGAAAGTGTGAGTCAGTCACAGCCTGCTCTCCGCTGTCAGGACCTATGCAAAGGCTGAAACACGCAGCTATTTATGCATATGCAGACGTGATATCGGGTGCAACCATTGTGGTTAAAGAGGAAGAGAGGAACAACTACAAATTCAACCTTCTCCAAACACTGACTAGGAATAGACGCTGCACTCTTTTGTGTGAGGGTCTGGAATATTTTTGGCAAGAGACAGAAACCTTTGAGGCTGAGAGTAGGTCTACGTTAACAAGAGGGTGAAATCTGAAGAGAAATGCTTCATGATAGCTTATAAATATTTATGTATCTAATTTCAGGTATCGTTGTGCTATGAGTGGTAGAAACTTTCCCCCCTTTTTTTTTTTACACATGAAACCCCGGGGGGCCTTGAACCATGTGATTAACGGTCGAGGATTCTTCTTTTCCAGCTGACAAAGAGGACAGTTAAGTCAAAGCACCTTTATCTGGAAGCACCTCAGGTAGCTGTATCTGCTTTTTCTTCTGCTTTGAAAAACCTCTTCACCATTTCTAGGAAAAGATCAGATACTGGCCCTGATTTGTGCCGGCTACCCAAGGTGAAAAAGACGCTGCTCAGCAAATATGTCCTCTTAGTAACCATCTGATGCCAGGGTGGGATTAAGGCGATGCCGACCTATTGCTCTGAGCCCTGTACACATTCAAATTCAAACAACTTGTGCAATGCCCGAGGTTAAATGTCATCTGTTTGACAATAGCTTGAGTGGGTTTGGGTTCAGTGATCTATGCTGTTTGAAGGATTTTTGGAGAGCGTGCTTGCATGTTTATTTGTTGTTGGTATTGTGTCTGTGTACCTTGAGCAATTTGGCGTGCAGCAGCAGCGTGTAGGCAGCCTCAGTGTAGTTGTCACACTCTTTGTGGAGGTCACACAGCTTGTACAGGTACCTGGGTGGGAAACAGCAGTGATTTATTTTCATTTCTGGGGTGGGCTTCTCACACTTTTAACAACACACAGAAAGTTAACTCTGCTGGACTGATGCATCCTGACAATCTCCTTTTTAGCTCACATAACACTTGACAGACAGATGGAAAAAACCCTTGCCTGGTGAGATTATGAAAATGGGAACGTATTCCAGCATACTTTTTTTTTTTTGATCTCTTGGGGGTGTGCAGGGGGCGAGCTGAGATGTACAATATTCGTCTTCTGACAGGTAAAAAATTAGCTCAGCTTCTTGTGCAGTGCATGTAATATACCTGACACAAGAATGACATGAAGTTGGCTCTGACCAGGTCTTACCTGATGTACATTTCTTCTCTGTCAATCTCCTTATAAAAGTTCTGCAGGAAGGAATGAGAAAAGCCATTAAAATGTGTTCAAAGGGTTCATAGATTTCCGTAGACAACAACACAATACTGTCTACAAAGGTTCAGTGTGTCATGCTTGAAATGCATGACTAGAAATTGCTGGCCTGCAGATTTTTATCATGTGCTTTAAACAATATTTCAGCTGTGAGACAAAACTATGGACAAACAACAGAGCGCTGGGTTTCAGCAGGTAAACATAACGATAGGCTGTCACACTGCTCTCCTGACAACTTCTATTTTACACAACATGACTCGGCGCTGAGAGAACATGACTCAGGTGAATGCTGAATATAGGACACAGGGCTGTGGTTGTTTCTTTTCTTTTTTTTTCCCCCAGCGGCAGCAGTCACGTGGAACAGAACTGACATTTTGGGTTGCTCTCTGGTGAAATGTCACTTCACAGAGGTGAGGTGTTTTCAGGTGAGCTCCTGCGATAACATCTTAATGCATTATGACACACGGAGGCGGCTGTTATTGTTTCTGTCTGGACATTATTTGCATGTCATGGTGGTTGCTTCATCGAAAACAATAGCCTTTGAAAAATGGCTAAGTGCTGATGATATACATGTCAAGTGCTTTATACATGTCCTTTCATGCGGGAGCTTATATGTTTACTGGGCTCAAGTGTACTCAGATACTTACGAGCACGTTGACGGTGCAGCTCATGCGGTTTTCCTTGTTCTCATCGTGCATGATGGTCCTGTAGTCCAGCAGTCTCTCCAGCAGACGAACCACCAGGGCGACAAAGTTCTCGCCTGTTTTGGCCAAGTACTTGTGCTTCCTGCAGTGCTCCAGTAAACTGGTGTGTGTGTGTTTGTTTGTTTGGAGTGGTGGTGGTGGTGTAGTGATGTTTAGTGTATGACATGCGGTTGTGAGTATGAAGGGAGAGAAGCCAGGGGCAGAGAGGAAAACAAATGTGAAGCATGTATAAGAGGTTTTTCAACTGTTTAAAATGTCAAACTTTCTCCTCTGAGGATTTGTGGATTTTTGCTGCTCATGGAGTCAGAGTTTGCATCCTTGTGTACTGAAAGCAAGTACCACAAACTGCAATGAGAAGTCCTGTGATCATCAGCATACTGTGATTATTTGGAGGAGTGCTATGTTGCAATTAGCATTATCTAACTTGTGAGAAGCTCAGGCGTAATCCTGCCCATTAATCAGCACTCACATTTTCTGAAAGAGAACTTTGTACTGCTCGTCTCCGCGGCCCCCCTCCACCTCGTGATCCAGCTTGGTGATGATCTCGTTCTCAAACTGCAATTAGACAGAGCAGGCGTAAATAATCAGTGTAGCTAATTTTTCAATTCATTAACGCCATCTCCCTGTCTCACTCCTGCTCGCTCTCTGCATCAAGGCTCGGCTGAGGGGATCTGTGTGCTTCCACTTTTATCGTCGCACTCTTGCAGCCCAGCTGGCTGCAAGCTGGTATTTTCTGTTCATCATTAAAGCTCTTCTTTATCCATGGAAATTTGGTTGGATTACAGAACATGGCAATATCATGAGACACATCTCCCCCTCCTACTTTTTCCCCTGTTGTTGCTATAGGAGTGATGTGCGCCCATGTTAGCAGGCGACCACTGTGTAAAAATCAACTTTTATAGCCCCATAACACCGACTTCTTGATGTGCTCTTGTGTTGGCAGGGCAGAAAATTTAAACAAGAACTGAGAGTGTAGTTGAGAAAGAACAGATATAACTGCTGCTCTCTGTTAAACCGAGGGTTTACAGCACACACTTAGAGAGGGAGAGACCCTGTAAGGGGAGTATTACTGGCTTACAGCACAAAAAGAGGCCAGGCCACAGGGAAATCCATCACTTTTCACTACAGGGAAGGAATAAGAAAGTGGCACTCACCTCCAATGAGCCAGATCCTGACTGACACATTCCCTTAATTAGCGGGACTTCGCCCCCCTCCCATCCCAAAACTGACTGTACTACTGACAATGATGATCTGAGAGCGTGATGCTGCTTTAACTACCACTGTCTTCACAGGACTACTAGGGGACAGTGGAAGTCACTGTGCTGCTGTACAATTTGATACTAGTACAATAAGCATCACATACTTTGGGAGCCCACATAAATATCACAAAGCTGAAGAGTGCCTGAGATGTCTTATGGCGGAACAGCTGTAGCCAAACGGATTTCCTCATGCAGAAAGGCTTAATTTTGCTCAGTAACGAGGCATAACATTAAGTTCCACCTTACCGTAGCTGTTGATAATCACAGCACAACAAAATGAGATTCGCAGAATTAGCTTGTGGCTATGAAACTTTTTCCTCAGATGGGCTGTCCCTCTGCACCGTTGACTCTCAAACCAACACCCACTGCTTTTCATAAAGTCATTTTTCCTCCCATTATTCCTTAGAAATTGCTCTAATTTTCTATCCTGTGTTGTGTCGCCACAGTTATTTCCTGTTTCTGAAGACGCACCCGCTGGAAGCTGCATGTGAAGTGGAACTCGCACTGCATCATGTCGAAGAAGATGGGGATGGTGGCCTTTCGCAACTCGATCTCAGGGACGAGCGTCATCTCCAGGATGGGACCCACCATCTCTGGGATGAATTTTATCTTGTGGGGCCCTTGTGGGGTGAAAAATACATATACATATAAATACAGAGTATACTACACAGCTCATTTGCAGACTGGAATAAGCTGATCTTAACAGGGCATGAATAATCCTCAAAGTAGCTGGTTGTAGTGAGTGCAACAGAAATCCGGCTCCCCGTGTTTATTAAGTCTCCTCTCGTCAGATTTTTCCACAACAATCATGCGGCAAATAACTTTAAACCAAAAAAAAAACAACATACAAACAAAAAAAACAAAAAACAGCAAGGGGCTCATTAAAACCCAGTGAATGAGTCAATCTAATCTGGTGGAAAGCTCTAATTAAGGGATCAGATGGTGTAGGTTACAATGAGAGAACTGTAAAGGAGGCACAGGTGCCCAAATCCAACGCCCCAATCCCTGTTCTACAATCTCACTCCACTGAGGCTTGACTGCTGCTGAGTCTCTCTCTCATCACACAACATAAAGCTAATTAACACATGATTGTCTATATTTAGCTGCTAGCTTGACTTAGCTGGCAGATAATCATGAAAACAAATTGAGAAAGT